>CM021108.1:85120025-85161500 GCA_007115665.2 Sequoiadendron giganteum
GTATAGGTTTGAGGGTATATGGTCGAAGGAATAGGTTCGTGGTCCAATGTAAGGGGTAGAGGTTATAGGGCTAGATGGTTAAGGTTTTAAGGATTGAGGGTTGAGGAATTAATGGTTGAGGGTTGAGAATTGAGGGTTGAGGGATTAGGGATTGAGGGTTGAGAATTGAGGGATGAGGTTTTAATGTATAGGGTATAGGGTATAGGGTATAGGGTATAGGTTATAGGGTATAGGGTTTAGGGATTAAGGGTCAAGAGTGTTGACAGATTAGGGTAGAGAGTTTACTAAGTGGGTTTCAAGGTTGGGGGATTAGCGTTGAGAGTAGAGGTTAGAGGATTAACGATAGAGGGTAGAGGGTTTATGAGTGAGGGTTTAAGGGTTTAGAGTTTAGGGCTGACGGATTAAGAGGTTGTAGAGAAGAGGGTATAGGGGTTGAGGGTTGAGGGATTAGGGTTGAAGGGTTGAGGGTTGAGGGATAAGGGTTGAGGGTTGAGGAATTAAGAGGGTATAGGGGTTGAGGGATTAGGGTTTGAAGGTTGAATTTTGAATGTTGAGGGATTAAGGGTTAAGAGGATTGAGGGATTAGGGTAGAGAGTTTAATAAGTGGGTTTAAGGGTTGGGGGATTAGGGTTGAGAGTATAGGGTAGAGGATTGACGATAGAGGTTAGAGGGTTTATGGGTTAGGGTTTAAGGGTTTAGGGTTTAGGGTTGAGGGATTAAGAGGTTATAGAGCAGAGGGTATCGGGGTTGAGAGGTTAGCTTTTAAGGGTTGAGGGTTGATGATTGAGGGATTGAGAGGGTATATGGGTTGAGGGATTAGGGTTTAAGTGTTGAGGGTTGAGTGATTAAGAGGGTATAGGGGTTGAGTGATTAGGGTTGAACTATTGAGGGTTGAGGGATAAGGGTTGAGGGTTGAGAAATTAAGAGGGTATAGGGGTTGAGGGATTAGGGTTTAAAGGTTCAAGGTTAAGATTTGAGGATTAAGAAGGTATAGGGGTTGATGGATTAGGGTTTAAGGGTTGAGGATTGAGGGATTAAGAGGATATAGGGGTTGAGGGATTATGGTTTAAGGGTTGAGGTTTGAGGGTTGAGGGATTCATAGGGTATAGGGGTTGAGGGATTTAGGTTTAAGGGTTGTGGGTTAAGGGTTTAGGGTTAAGGGCTTACTTGGTTGAGGGTAGAGGGTTTAGGGTATAGGTTTGAGGGTATATGGTTGAAGGATTAGGTTCAGGGTCCAATGTAAGGGGTAGAGTGTATAGGGGTAGATGGTTCAGGGTTTAAGGATTAAGGGTTGAGGGATTAAGGCTTGAGGGTTGACAATTGAGGTTAGAGGGTTTAATATATAGGGTATAGGGTACAAGGTTGAGTGTTGAGGGTTTAAGGGTCAAAAGGGTTGAGGGATTAGGGTAGAAAGTTTACTATGTGGGTTTAAGAGTTGGGGGATTAGCGTTGAGAGTAGAGGTTAGAGGATTGATGGTAGAGGGTAGAGGGTTTATGGGTTAGGGTTTAAGGGTTTAGGTTTTAGGGTTTAGGGTTGAGTGAATAATAGGTTATAGAGAAGAGGGTATAGGGGTTGAGGGATTATGGTTTAAGGGTTGATGGTTGAGGGTTAAGGGATTAAGAGAGTATAGGGGTTGAGGGATTAGGGTTGAAGGGTTGAGGGTTCATGGATAAGGATTGAGGGTTGAGGAATTAAGAGGGTATAGGGGTTGAGGGATTAGGGTTTAAAGGTTGAAGTTTGAGGGTTCAAGGATTAAGGGTCAAGAGGGTTGAGGTATTAGGGTAGAGATTTTTCTAAGTGGGTTTAAGGGTTTGTGGATTAAGTTTGAGGGTAGAGGGTAGAGGATTGATGTTAAAGGGTAGAGGGTTTATTGGTTAGGGTTTAAGGGTTTAGGGTTTAGGGTTAACAGATTAAGAGGTTATAGAGTAGAGGGTATAGGGGTTGAGAGATTAGGGTTTAAGGGTTGAGGGTTGAGGGTTGAGGTATTAAGAGGGTTTGGGGGTTCAGGGATTAGGGTTTAAGGGTTGAGGGTTGAGAGATTAAGAGTGTATAGGGGCTAAGGGATTAGGATTGAAGGGTTGAGGGTTGAGGGTTGAGGAATTAAGAGGGTATAGGTTCTGAGGGATTAGGGTTTAAAGGTTGAAGGTTGAGGGCTGAGGGATTAAGAGGGTATAGGGGTTGAGGGATTAGCGTTTTAGGGTTGAGGGTTGAGGGATTAAGAGGATATAGGGGTTGAGGGATTATGGTTTGAGGGTTGAGGGTTGAGGGTTGAGGGATTAAGAGGGTATAGGGGTTGAGGGATTCATGTTTAAGGGTTGAGGGTTAAGGGTTTACTTGGTTGAGGGTAGAGGGTTTAGGGTATAGGTTTGAGGGTATATGGTTGAAGTAGTAGGTTTAGGGTCCAATGTAAGGGGTAGAGGGTTTATGGCTTAAGGATTGAGCATTGAGGGATTAATGGTTGAGGGTTGAGAATTCCAGGTTGAGGGTTTGATGTACAAGGTATAGGGTATAGGGTTGAGGGTTTAAGGGTCAAAAGTGTTGATGGATTAGGGTAGAGAGTTTACTAAGTGGGTTTCAGGGTTGGGGGATTACCATTAAGAGTAGAGGTTAGAGGATTAACAATAGAGGGTAGAGGGTTTATGGGTTAGGGTTTAGGGTTTAGGGTTGAGGGATTAAGTGGTTATAGAGAAGAGGGTATAGGGGTTGAGGGATTATGGTTTAAGGGTTCAGGGTTGAGGGTTGAGGGATTAAGAGGGTAAAGAGGTTGAGGGTTGAGGAATTAAGAGGGTATAGGGGTTGGGAGATTAGGGTTTAAAGGTTGAAGTTTGAGGGTTGAGGGATTAAGGATCAAGAGGGTTGAGGGATTAGGGTAGAGATTTTACTAAGTGGGTTTAAGGGCTGGGGGATAAGGGTTGAGGGTAGAGGGTAGAGGATTAATGGTAGAGGTTAGAGGGTTTACGGGTTAGGGTTTAAGGGTTTAGGGTTTAGGGTTGAGGGACTAAGAGGTTATAGAGTAGAGGGTATAGGGGTTGAGCGATTAGGGTTTCAGGGTTGAGGATTGAGGGTTGAGGGATTAAGAGGTTATAGGGGTTGATGGATTAGGGTTTAAGGTTTGAAGGTTGAGGGATTAAGAGGGTATAGGGGTTGAGGGATTAGGGTTGAAGGGTTGAGGGTTGAGGGAAAAGGGTTGAGGGTTGAGGAATTAAGAGGGTATAGGGGTTGAGGGATTATGGTTGAAAGGTTTAAGATTGAGGGTTGAGGGATTAAGAGGGTATAGGGGTTGAGGGATTAGGGTTTAAGGGTTTAGGGTTGAGGAATTAATAGGATATAGGGGTTGAGGGATTAAGAGGGTTTAGGGCTTGAGGGATTCGTGTTGAAGGTTTTAGGTTTAAGGGTTTACTTGGTTGATGGTAGAGGGTTTAGGGTATAGGTTTGAGGGTATATGGTTGAAGGATTAGGTTCAGGGTCCAATGTAAGGGGTAGAGGGTATTGTTGGTGTTTAAAATAGCAACCTAGCTAGACTTTGAAACTCTCTAAGAGGTAGCCAACCTCTATATTGAAGAATAATAAAGACCAGTGGCCAACTGACAAGATTCAATCAAAGACTGACATCTCCTACACTTCTAGCTCTGCAGGACCAAGGTGGGTAAACCTAAACAATGCTCAAAACTTAATTCACTCATACACTGAGATTGTTTTATAAAACAGATAATTCCCAATGCAAATACACTAAGGGAATCATTGACTACCTTAAATTTGGCTAAATTCTCAGCAACTCAACCCTCTCTCAGCCATTGGAAAGAAAGACACACAATAACACAGTAAGATTAAAATGACTTTGCAATTAATATTGTTTTTGAGATGCACAAAACTGCATAATAGATCAATGCCTCTTCTGGGCCATGGAGTCAAACACATAAAATGAATTCTCCAGTAAATAGTCTTCAACCAGCAGATTTAACTTGCTAATGCTTTGCATTAACTGTTAGTGCCTTGCACCAACAATCCTTCTCTTGATATCAATTAGATTCTTGTTATTAAATCCAATTTGCATGCCTGCAATCACAATCACCTGTTCAAAGCATTTTAACCATTTCTTTGAAACAGAATAGTGAACAGACAAAACAATCTCATAAAACTTGAGATGATAAACTCAAAGACACTTTGTATTATTGAATTTACATGACTAAAAGTGTACAAATGTGGAGACAATCTGATGACATTCATGAATGTGAGAGCACTTCATGATGTTAATTGCATAAACTGGCTGTATTTACTCTTGAATTCATAAAATTACAGCTTACAGACTCAAACAATGACTCAGAAAATACAAATTTCTATCTACACAGTCCAATACAAAACTTAGAACCTTCTAATAACTAATCTCAGAACCCTTTTCAAAGAGAGAATGATAGAAGATATAGAAGAAGAGAGGAAATAGAAGAAGCCCCAAATTTGATCAACAATTGCCATCTGGAATCTTCATTCACTGTTGATCAATAATTCTGCAAAATATCTTCTCCTCTTCCTTGCAGCAACAAACATTCTCTCAAACAACATCTACTCATGATTGCCCAACAACATAAAATCTACCCATGTGGAGATTCCTCTTATTTCACCCAGCTGCTCAAAATATCTCTTCCCATGCACAAACTGTTTTTTTTTTCTACTCTTTATTTGTTGTAGCAATACTTTAGCAAATAGTGAACTTTTGCCTCCAAAGTGAATAAATTCACTTTATAAGTTCTCCACTTTTAAAATTTACTCATGAGGGAAATTATAATTCCAATGTTTTGTTACTTAAAATAAAATCCACATTGGGTATTTTAAATACTTCACCATTTACCTTCCTAGGCAAATTATTTTACCCCCAAGTGTTTTGTCACATAAAAATTGCACAAACCCACCATTTAAAAATTTCATCCCTGGCAATTTTCAATTTACTCGTGCAATTTTACTTTACTCATTTAAATTCAAAATTTTAATGTTTCCCCCAAGAAGACATTCAAAAAATTAAAAAAAACTTGGAAGATTTTACTTATGCCTTCACTTTTTCCGTGGGCCCCACCACCATTTTTAAAACTATGTAAAAAAATTTAAATTTTAAATTTTAATTTCGGGCTCCTGCCGTGCTTGCATACCCCACAGCTTTTCTGCCCTCGTCATCAATACTCTCGCGAGGTCCGCGAGCAAGGGTCCAAAAAGCCCTATTTTTTTTTTCTTTTTCGAGCTCCTGAGCTCATTCCATGGCTATGGTGGCTCCCTTCTGGTTCAGGTCGTGAGCTCCTTTGCACTGGCTTTCTCCTCCTCTAGGCGGGTCTTCCACCATTTTTTGGTACATGCTTACCTACTCTTCATTTCTTCCTGGGTGTGGGCCTTCTTTTCACTGCTATCTGGGCCAAGTCTACACCCTCTGGACGCGCGGGTCTTCCTTCTTCCACTGGCCGCACACCCCTCACATGGCACGAGCCTCTTTTCCACATTTCTTGCCATTGCTGGCATGCTCAAATCCTCCCATTTCCTGCGGGTCTCCCCCGGTTCTTCTTTCCTACACACGGGTCTCCTTTGCTTTGATGGATGTCTATACCTATTCCAAAGCTCCCATTCCAGTCCATGCTACTCACGCCTCTCTTGTCTTCCTATGCCTTTGTCTCCTCTATGCATGCCTATCTGCTGCGAGCCTCCCCCCTGCCACTTGCTGCTCTTTCTGTAGGCCACACCACTCTTTGTTCTTCCCACTATTTGCAGTGTGCTTGTCCCTTACGCGCGGGCCAGTCTCCACATGGTCTTCCCACTCAATACGCTTCCTACAACCTCCTCATGGTGAACAGTTGCAATGTAATTCCAATTTCCACTTGGAAGTTCAACCTGACGATTCTTCCTATCATAATTACTTAGTGGAACAAAACCCATCCTCTGTTTGTAATCAGGATCTTCTATCCCTCACATCTGCACACAAGTGTACCAGTGCAAGACTTCCCATTTCTTGTTGGCCGCGCCCCACACATGGTTTCCCTATGCACTTAGCTTCCTCGTGATTGCGCCCCTGCTGGTTGATGCCCACCATTACTGGCGCGGGTCTCCTCAAGGCTCAATGCCTTAATGGATGCATTTTACCTTGCTCCCGATTGCTCCCGATTGATCTCTTTTGTACATAGCAATAATTATGGCTTCATCATTTCAAGAAGTGTGCTTATGTGAAATTAGTAACATTTAAAACATTCCAAATGTCTCCCCCTTTAGTTTCATTGTATTCCTTATGATCACCCTGCTTCACTAATCAAAATGATTCACATGAAAAGATTGCCACAATGCAATACTCACAACTCTACGATCGTGCAAAGCATGTCGGGCCCCAAGTGGCCCGACTAATTTTTTTTTTGTTTTCAAACAAGATTCATGTTCAAATGATTTGACACTACCTTTTGAATACACGTGAAGTTGAAAAATGAACTGGGTCCGCCTCAGAAGCTGTTTTCTGACACATTTCGAAAATGGGCAAAACTGACCCAATTGGCTCAGGAATCACCTTTGAAACCCAGTCAAACGACCTTGTGAAACCATAAAAAATTGCAAGCACATAGTCATTTGATCCATTAGTATAGTGCAAAAGATGGATCAGAGAAATAGGTCATGAGGATTCGGATATTAATTAGCGAAGTTTCCCGATGAAACTTTTCTGAAACAACAACCGTTCTGCACTAGTTAAAACTGATCCAACTGCCCATTTGAAATAATAGCAAATCAACTCTTAGTGATCTGCCATCAGACACAGTGGAACATTAAGATATCCTGAGCATGTTTGCAGAAATAATTACTTTGAAACATCACTGATCAAAATATATTAACGATCAAAATTGACCACTCAAAAAGGCTATCAAGAATGCAACTGCAAAATAGAACAAACTGCATTTGGTTTTGATATGCTAAAAATAGAAAATCAGATCATGAGGTTCTGAAAACTGACACCCGAGATCATCTAGGCATGGGGAATATGGAACAACATTTTTTTTCTCCAAATATTCAATTGGTTGCAAAAACCAAGTTCAAACAGGAAGTTGTTTCACAAATTGACAATCTGCAAACAACAGAACAGTGCAAAAACCTTCCAGCTTCACTTTTCGAAACGCTATCATAACTCATCGTGGGAAGCTAAAATTAGACAATTTTGCTCACATATGACTACTGAGTATGTCTACAATTGGGTTTTGCACGACAATCAACAGGCTTTAAATTAAAATCCTCCAAAGTGGGTCAGTTAGGACTGATTGTTCAAGGTGCACTTCTGAAAGTGCAGAAGCAAAAATTTGAAATAGGCATCTCAAATTCGCAAAATTTGAGAGTGCCAACAGTGGCTCATACTGGGGATGTATGCCCCCTATGGGCATAGAAAGATTCTAGATCTCCGGAGAGTAGACCAAAACCTGAGTCTGACAGGTATCCTCAAACTACTCCCCTTTATTCAACCCTATTTTTTTTAACTTCATTTGGTGACCTGGGGTCACCAAATGAAAAACAGGAATCAACATCTACCTTTGTCAAACACAACTCTATAGAAAGAGCTGATCTTCCTCAACTTATGCTTGCCTCCATCAAACCACAACAACACTGGTGACTGCACCTTTGCAAACAACAATACCAAACTGCCCTTGTGCAAATGTGAACTTGCTCTCTGTTCAACTCTGTCATCAAGTGTCAACCAAATCATATATGTCACATCACTCTTACTTTCTGGATTCTCTAATTTAGTACTAAGTGGTAGTATTTGAAAATGGGGATCAAGACCATGTGAAAGCGTAACTTGATCACAACCATCCGCTTGATAAAACATGTTGGAATCTCCTAATAGACAATTATTCATAACATCATCACCATCTTCACAATCACTATGCGTTTGAAAGTTAGACATACTTTCGAAATGCTGATTATTATGTGGCAACAACTCATTATGTTCATCACTTAAATCATTTTCAAGCTGAAAACAACTTGCCTCAGTGTTGTTCACATTGCCACATTCTATGAAAACCTCTTCCAGCAGACAAAAATAGCACTCACATTCTGCCTTGTGGCTGGGACTGTTTAACTCAAACTGATTACTAGTTTGTATATCAAAATTAAAACTATCACAAGAACTTATGAAAAGATCTTGCTCATCATGCAAACCATCTCCAAGTGTATGCAAAAAAATACACTCAGGCATTAGCACACTTTGTGAATTTTCTTCATCATGTTGGTATTGAGAGTCATCAGAGATTTATGATTCATCATCATCTGTAATCATATAGTCAGCCTTTGAACATAAGGTATCAAACTATTGAATATTACAAGCTTGCTCAACAAGCAATTCTGGTTCAGAAGAATAATCTGATTTCTTATTAAAATCAACATTAACATCCACTTGAAAAAAATCATGTCTAGGCTCATTACTCGGCTCATCAAACAAAGAATTGTTCAAATCTGCATTAAAATCTTCAAGATTTGGCTCATTGGATATGTAAACCTCATGGTCATTTTCTGCTTGAAACTCATCAAAAGAGTTTTCAAAACTTACATCAGTGTCCATAGATTCATACTCATCATACAGTGCATCATCACAATCAGGTTGTTGTTTGTCTTTATCTACATTATCATCATCATGATCAACTAGTTCATCATTGGAAAGAGAATCAGAGTCACTTGCATCATACCTTGCATCTTGAAGGTCATCACCATTGTCAAAGTCAATAGGGGTTGCACACAATAACTGAGAGGTGTCCTCATGTGCACATTTCTGATATCTTGTGGTCAACAGATCTGAAATTTGTTCACAACTCAATAGATCACTATTTTGATCTATTGTTTCAACCACTTCCTCTTCTTTACCTTCACTTGTATTGGATGCAATATCAAATTGCAAATCAAAACATATCAAAGGATTTTCATCTTCAAAGTCTAAGAATTCAATGGGCTGATCATAAACTGGATCTCCCCAATCATAGGAGGCAGAATTGCTGACAACATTATCACAAGAAAAGTCATAACCAGTCATAGTAAATAAACTATACACTTCTCCCTTCTTATTCTCTTCTGGGTTGTCATAACAGAAATCCACATCACTTTGCATTTCAACATCAGATTGGGTATCATCATTGAGCTTGTCACTTGCATCCTCTTGAGGATAAATACAAATATCTTCTCTATTAGACTGAAAACCATCAATGGTTTCCACGTTGCAGCTGCTTGTGGCTTGTTTTTCAAAGTGAAATTCATCACATACTCTGTCACTTGCAGCTGACAAACTTATGTTCTCAAGAGTATTTCCTAAATTAGCAAACTCTCTTGTCTCACTATGCAGACTAGCATCATTGCTACACTCAACACTTTTAGGCTTGATTTGATAAATTGTATCATCATATTGCTGATCACATATCTCTTCTTCAAAGAGTAAATCCAACTTATATTCTTCTTCAGGTTCTTGGCTCGGAAGACTCAACTGCTGATTTGCAGTTGGGTACATTTCTTCTATAAGTTTTTCATTAACAACTTCCTCATCATCTGATGATGCATTCTTCTCATTTTCTACCTTCTCAAGTATGCATTTGTTTGAAAACTTCTGATGATTTTCATTCACACAACTTCTGACTCCATCAGCATGTTTTCCCATAACTGAAGACAACAATCTTTGCACATACTCATTCCTCTGTTTCTCCAAATTATCCAGCACTGTGTAAGCCATCTGCATGCTCAGTATTTCAAAATCTTTTAATAGTGCACTAGATCCTTCTTCATAAGCTTCAAAATACATATGGATATAGTAAAAAGTTCTAGGTTTGAAAATTTTGGGGATTAGTGAAAGAGAAACAACAAATCTATGACTGAAATCAACACTTGACTCTTCCTCTTGCTTCTTGATCTGGTTTAACCTCACGACAAGGTTTGAGGGATCTCTTGCAAATTCTTCTCTATAAGCAGCCACTAATTCTTCCCAACAAGGAAATGACTTCTCAGGAAAGCTTATATACCAATCCCGAGCTTGTGCTTCAAGAGATCTGACAAAAAATCTCATCTGCATATCCTGATCTCTGAATGAATGTTTCTCCATGAAGCTGGAAAAACTTTGAACATGTGCATCTCCTTCACATAGAGTATATGCATCAAATATAGGCATCTCCTTATAAACTTGAGCTGACATACTTTCAATTTCATAATCAACCCATGAAAAATCTAATTGAGAATACAATGGATGAAAGGAATTGACAATAGGTGCAATGACCTCAGAAGTAGACATAGTTTGATGGTCTCTTGACCGGGCTTGTTGAAACACTTGGTGTCTTTCATCCATTTCTTTAAGTCCTCTTTCAAATACATCATTCCATTCAGGACTAAACCTAGGCTTATTAACTCTTTGGTTCTTACACTTTGGGGTATTAGATGCTTGAAGATTATTATACTTTTGACACTTCTTGACAAGTTGAACCAAAGTATTGACTAGTATAGCTACTTTACGTTGATCATCCATGGATATTACAAATTAAGGCTCACTAATTGTGCATAATTACAAGCCAAATTGATGGAAACCCCTAAGATACACAAATGCATTCTAACCATCCAAACTAGCAGATATTTGAGCACTAAACATAATCTTTCAATGGAACTGTAATTACATTCAATAGATCCAACAAATAGGATTGTGCAAACTTAATTGACTATTCTTTCCCTTTGTCAGTGCTAACTCACTCAATAGGGAAACAAAGTTTCTTCTAAGAAGTTCAAATATGGTCTTCATACACAAGTTCTTGAAAACCAAGAATGAGGAATACCTAGAAACTTTTAAACTACTGCAAATTGTCTTCTTGACTGGTAGTATTTGTAGATCTGGAACTTTCTTCAAATTTTCAATAGGTTCTATCAAACAAAGTCACCACCTCTTTTCACAGAGGACTGAACTTCAAGCAGTATGAAGTTCTTTCATAGTTAAACTTCTTCTCTGAGTTCCTTTCCACCAGCAGAGCACCACATATTACAAAACTGTTCAGGTTCACTGCAACACTTTCTTCTCTAGGGTTAATTCCTTCAAACTTGAACTAAATCAGAATGGTAAATCATTTGACTCTATGCAATGACTCTTAAGGCTTGATTCTGCAATCATAATTTTCTCTAATTCTCCCTAGCGGAGTCACCATTCTTTTGGTGACTCGGATGGGAAAATAAATCAATAATTTTTAACCTTTGGTTACAGAAACAATTGAAAACTTTAATGACTCTATAACAACACCGTCTGCAACCAAAACTTCTGAGTTCCTCCCAAGTAGAGTCACCATTAATAAAACTTGGCTGATGGTAGAGGGTTTAGGGTATAGTTTTGAGAGTATATGGTTGAAGGATTAGGTTCAGGGTCCAATGTAAGGGGTAGAGGGTATAGAGGTAGATGGTTTAGGGTTTAACGATTGAGGGTTGATGGATTAAGGATTGAGGGTTGAGGGTTTAATGTATAGGGTATAGGGTTGAGGTTTTAAGGGTCAAGTGGGTTGATGGATTAAGGTATAGATTTTACTAAGTGGGTTTAAGGGTCACAGGATTAGTGTTGAGAGTAGAGGCTAGAGGATTAACGGTAGAGGGTAGAGGGTTTATGGGTTAGGGTTTAAGGGTTTAGGGTTTAGGGTTTAGGGTTTAGGGTTTAGGGTTTAGGGTTTAGGGATTAAGAGGTTATAGAATAGAGGGTATAGGGGTTGAGGTATTATGGTTTAAGGGTTGAGTGTTGAGGGTTGTGGGATTAAGACGTTATAGGGGTTGAGTGATTAGGGTTGAAGGGTTGAGGGTTGAGGGATAAGGGTTGAGGGTTGAGGAATTAAGAGGGTATAGGGGTTGAGGGATTAGAGTTTCAAGGTTGAAGTTTGAGGGTTGAGGGATTAGGGTAGAGAGTTTACTGATTGGGTTTAAGGGTTGGGGAATTAGGGTTGAGGGTAGAGGGTAGAGGATTAACAATAGAGGGTAGAGGTTTTATGGGTTAGGGTTTAAGGGATTAGGGTTTAGGGTTGAGGGATTAAGAGGTCATAGAGTAGAGAGTATAGGGGTTGAGGGATTATATTTTAAGGGTTGAAGGTTGATGATTGAGGGATTAAGAGGGTATATGGGTTGAGGGATTAGGGTTTAGGATTCAGGGATAAGGGTTGACCGTTGAGGAATTTAGAGGGTATAGGGGTTGAGGGATTAGGGTAGAGATTTTACTAAGTGGGTTTAAGGGTTGGGGGATTAGGGTTGAGGGTAGATAGTAGAGGATTGACGGTAGATGGTAGAGGGTTTATGGGTTAGGGTTTAAGGGTTTAGGTTTTAGGGTTGAGGTCTTTAGAGGTTATGGAGTAGAGGGTATAGGGGTTGAGAGATTAGGGTTTAAGGGTTGAGGGTTGAGGGTTGAGGGATTAAGAATTTATAGGGGTTGAGGGATTAGGGTTGAGGTTTGAGGGATAAGGATTGAGGGTTGAGGAATTAAGAGGGTATAGGTGTTGAGGGATTAGGGTTTAAAGGTTGAAGGTTTATGGTTGAGGGATTAAGAGGGTATAGGGGTTGAGAGATTAGGGTTTAAGGGTTGAGGGTTGAGGGATTAAGTGGGTGTAGGGGTTGAGGGATAAGGGTTGAGGGTTGAGGAATTAAGATGGTAAAGGTGTTGAGGGATTAGTGTTTATAGGTTGAAGGTTGAGGATTGAGGGATTAAGAGTGTATAGGGGTCGATGGATTAGGGTTTAAGGGTTGAGGGTTGATGGTTGAGGGATTAAGAGGATATGGGGATTGAGGGATTATGGTTTAAGGGTTGAGGGTTGAGGGATTAAGAGGGTATAGGGGTTGAGGGATTTGTGTTTAAGGGTTAAGAGTTAAGGGTTTAGGGTTAAGGGATTAATTGGTCAAGGGTAGAGGGTTTAGGGTATAGGTTTGAGGGTATATGGTTGAAGGATTATCTTTAGGGTCCAATGTAAGGGGTTCAGGGTATAGTGGTAGAGGATTTAGGGTTTAAGGATTGAGGGTTGAGGGATTAAGGGTTGAGGGGTTAGAATTAGGGGTTGATGGTTTAATGTATAGGTTGTAGGTTATAGGGTATATGGTTGAGGGTTTAAGGGTCAAGAGGGTTGAGGGATTATGGGCATAGATTTTACTAAGTGGGTTTAAGGGTTGGGGGATTAGCATTGAGAGTAGAGGTTAGTTGATTGACAATAGAGGGTAGAGGGTTTACGGGTTATGGTTTAAGGGTTTACGGTTTAGGGTTGAGGCATTCAAAGGTTATAGAGTAGAGGGTATAGCGATTGATGGATTATGGTTTAAGGGTTGAGGGTGAGGGTTGAGGGATTAAGAGGGTATAGGGGTTGAGGGATTAGGGTTGAAGGGTTGAGGGTTTAGGGATAAGGGTTGAGGGTTGAGGAATTTAGAGGGTATAGGGGTTGAGGGGTTAGAGTTTAAAGGTTGAAGTTTGAGGGTTAAGGGATTAAGGGTCAAGAGGGTTGAGGGATTAGGGTAGAGAGTTAACTAAGTGGAATAAAGGTTGTGGGATTAGGGTTGAGGGTAGAGGGTAGAGGATTGACGATAGAGGGTAGAGGGTTTATGAGTTAGGGTTTAAGGGTTTAGGGTTTAGGGTTGAGGAATTAAGAGGTTATAGAGTAGAGGGTATAGGGGTTGAAATATTAGGGTTGAGGGTTGAGGGTTGAATGATTAAGAGGGTATAGGGGTAGAGGGATTAGGGTTTAAGGGTTGAGGGTTAAGCGATTAAGAGGGTATAGAGGTTGAGTGATTAGAGTTGAAGGTTTGAAGGTTGAGGGATAAGGGTTGAGGGTTGTGGAATTAAGAGGGTATAGGGGTTGAGGGATTAGGGTTTAAAGGTTGAAGGTTGAAGGTTGAGGGTTGAGGGTTTAATATGGTATAGGGGTTGAGGGATTAGGGTTTAAGGGTTGAGGGTTGAGGGATTAAGAGGATATAGGGGTTGATGGATTATGTTTTAAGGGTTGAGGCATTAAGAGGTTATAGGGGTTGAGGGATTCAGGTTTAAGGGTTGAGGGTTAAGGGTTTAGGTTTAAGGGTTTACTTGGTTGAGGGTAGACCGTTTAGGGTATATGTTTGAGGGTATATGGTTGAAGGATTAGGTTCAGGGTCCAATGTAAGGGGTAGAGGGTATAGGGGTAGAGTGTTTAGGGTTTAAGGATTGAGGGTTGAGGGAATAAGGGTTGAGAATTGAGTGTTGAGGGTTTAATGTATAGGGTATAGGGTATAGGGTATAGGGTATAGGGTATATGGTTGAGGGTTTAAGGGTCAAGAGGGTTGAGGGATTAGGGTAGAGAGTTTACTAAGTGGGTTTCAGGGTTAGGAGATTAGCATTGAGTGTAGATGTTAGAGGATTGAAGGTAGAGGGTAGAGGGTTTTTGGATTAGGGTTTAATGGTTTAGGGTTTAGGGTTGAGGGGTTAAGTGGTTATAGAGAAGAGGGTATAGGGGTTGAGGTATTACGGTTTAAGGTTTGAGTGTTGAGGGTTGAGGGTTTAGGGATTAAGCGGGTATAGGGGTTGAGGAATTAGGGTTGAAGGGTTGAGGGTTGAGGAATTAAGAGAGTGTAGGGGTTGAGGGATTAGGTTTAAAGGCTGAAGTTTGAGGGTTGAGTGATTAAGGGAGAAGAGGGTTGAGGGATTAGGGTAGAGATTTTACTAAGTGGATTTAAGGGATGGGGGATTAGGGTTGAGGGTAGAGGGTAGAGGATTAACGGTATAGGGTAGAGGGTTTACAGGTAAGGGTTGAAGGGTTTAGGGTTTAGGGTTGAGGGATTAAGAGGTCATAGAATAGAGGGTATAGGGGTTGAGAGATTAGGGTTTAAGGGTTGAGGGTTGAGAGTTGAGGGATTAAGAGGTTATAGGAGTTGAGGGATTAGGGTTTATGGGTTTAGGATTGAGGGATTAAGAGGGTATAGGGGTTGACAGATTAGGGTTGAAGGGTTGAGGGTTGAGGGATAAGGGTTGAGGGTTGAGGAATTAAGAGGGTATAGGGGTTGATGGATTAGGGTTTAAACGTTGAAGGTTCAGGGTTCAAGGATTAAGAGGGTATAGGTGTTAAGGGATTAGGGTTTAAGGTTTGAGGTGTAGAGGGATTAAGAGGATATAGGGGTTGAGGGATTATGGTTTAAAGGTTGAGCATTGAGAGTTGTGGATTAAGAGGGTATAGGGGTGGAGGGATTTGGGTTTAAGTGTTGTGCATTAAGGGTTAAGGGTTAAGGGTTTACTTGGTTGAGGGTAGAGTTTATAGGGTATAGGTTTGAGGCTATATGGTTGAAAGATTAGGTTCAGTGTCCAATGTAAGGGGTAGAGGGTATAGGGGTAGATGGTTTAGGGTTTAAGGATTGAGGGGTGAGGGATTAAGGGTTGAGGGTTGAGAATTGAGGGTTGAGGGTTTAATGTATAGTGTATAGGGTATACGTTTCAGGGTTGAGGGTTTAAGGGTCAAGAGGGTTGAGTTATAAGGGTAGAGAGTTTACTAAGTGGGTTTAAGGGTTGTGGGATTAGCATTGAGAGTAGAGGTTAGAGGATTGATGGTAGAGGGTAGAGGGCTTAATGGTTAGGGTTTAGGAGTTTAGGGTTGAGGGTTGAGAGATTACAAGGTTATAGAGAAGAGGGTATAGGGGTTGAGGTATTATGGTTGATGGGTTGAGGGTTGAGGGTTGAGGGATTAAGAGGGTATAGGGGTTGAGGGATTAGGGTTGAAGGGTTGAGGGTTGAGGGATAAGGGTTGAGGGTTGAGGAATTCAGAGGGTATAGGGGTTGAGGGATTAGGATTTAAAGGTTGAAGTTTGAGGGTTGAGGGATTAAGGGTGAAGCGGGTTGAGGGATTAGGTTAGAGAATTTACTAAGTGGGTTTAAGGATTGGGAGATTAGGGTTGAGGGTAGAGGGTAGAGGATTGACGGTAGAGGGTAGAGGGTTTATGGGTTAGGGTTTAAGGGTTTAGGGTTTAGGGTTAAGGTATTAATAGGTTATAGAGTAGAGGGTATAGGTGTTCAAAGATTAGGGTTTAAGGGTTGAGGGTTGAGGGTTGAGGGATGAAGAGGGTAAATGGGTTGAGGGATTATGGTTAAAAGGTTGAGGGTTGAGGGATTAAGAGGGTATAGGGGTTGACAGATTATGGTTGAAGGGTTTAGGGTTTAGGGAGGTTTGGGGAATTAAGAGTGTATAGGGGTTGAGGGATTAGTTTTTAAAGGTTGAAGGTTGAGGGTTGAGGGATTAAGAGGTATAGGGGTTGAGGGATTAGGGTTTAAAGGTTGAGGGTTGAGGGTTGAGGGATTAAGAGGGTATAGGGGTTGAGGGATTCGTGTTTAAGGGTTGAGGGTTAAGGGTTTAAGGTTAAGGGTTTACTTGGTTGAGGGTAGAGGGTTTAAGGTATAGGTTTAAGGGTATATGGTTGAAGGATTAGGTTCAGGGTCCAATGTAAGGGGTAGAGGGTATAGGGGTAGAGGGTTTATGGTTTATGGTTTAAGGATTAAGGCTTGAGGGATTAAGGTTTGAGGGTTGAGAATTGAGGGTTGAGGATTTTATCTATAGGCTATAGGGTACAAGGTATAGGGTTGAAGGGTTAACGGTCAAGAGGGTTGAGGGATTAGGGAAGAGAGTTTACTAAGTGGTTTTAAGGGTTGGGGGATTAGCGTTGAGATTAGAGGTTAGAGGATTTATGATAGAGGGTAGAGGGTTTACGGGTTAGAGTTTAAGGGTTTAGGGTTTAGTGTTGAGGGATTAAGACGTTATAGAGAAGAGGGTATAGGGGTTAAGGTATTATGGTTTAAGGGTTGAGGGTTGAGGGTTGAGGGATTAAGAGGGTATAGGTGTTGAGGGATTAGGGTTGAAGGGTTGAGGGTTGAGGGATAAGGGTTGAGGATTGAGCAATTAAGAGGGTATAAGGGTTTAAAGGTTGAATTTTGAGGGTTGAGGGATTAAGGGTCATGAGGGTTGAGGGATTAGGGTAGAGAGTTTACTAAGTGGGTTTAAGGGTTCGGAGATTAGGGTTTAGGGTAGGGGTAGAGGATTGATGATAGAGGGTAGACGTTTTACGGGTTAGCGTTTAAGGGTTTAGGGTTTAGGGTTGAGGGAGTAAGAGTTTATAGAGTAGAGGGTATAGGGGTAGGGAGATTAGGGTTTAAGGGTTGAGGGTTGAGGGTTGAGGTATTAAGAGGGTATAGGGGTTGAGGGATTAGGGTTTGAGGGTTTGAGGGTTGAGGGATTAAGAGGGTATAAGGGTTGAGCGATTAGGGTTGAAGGGTTGAGGTTTGAGGGTTTAGGAATTAAGAGGGTATATGGGTTATGGGATTAGTGTTTAAAGGTTGAAAGTTGAGGGTTGAGGGATTTAGAGGTATAGGGGTTGACAGATTAGGGTTTAAGGGTTGAGGGATTAATAGGATATAGGGGTTACAGGATTATGGTTTAAGGGTTGAGGTTTGATGGTTGAGGGTTGAGGGATTAAGAGGGTATAGGGGTTGACGGATTCAGGTTTAAGTGTTGAGGGTTAAGTGTTTAGGGTTAAGGGTTTAGTTGGTTGAGGGTAGATGGTTTAGGGTATTGGTTTGAGGGTATATGCTTGAAGAATTAGGTACAGGGTGCAATGTAAGGGGTAGAGGGTTTAAGGTTAAGGATTGAGGGTTGACGGATTAAGGGTTGAGGGCTGAGAATAGAGGGTTGAGGGTTTAATGTATAGTGTAGAGGGTATATGGTATAGGGTATAGGGTTGAGGGTTTAAGGGTGAAGAGGGATGAGGGATTAGGGTAGAGAGTTTACTAAGTCAGTTTAAGGGTTCGGGGATTAGGGTTGAGAGTTGATGTTAGAGGATTGGCAATAGAGGGTAGAGGGTTTACGGGTTAGGGTTTAAGGGTTTTGGGTTTAGGGTTGAGGGATTAAGAGGTTATAGAGTAGAGGGTATAAAGGTTGACGGAGTATTGTTTAAGGGTTGAGGGTTGAGGGTTGAGGGATAAGGGTTGAGGGTTGAGGGTTGAGGGATAAGGGTTGAGGGTTGAGGAATTAAGAGGGTATAGGGGTTGAGGGATTAGGGTTTAAAGGTTGAAGGTTGAAGGTTGAAGGTTGAGGGTTGTGAGCTTAGGGTAGAGAGTTTACTAATTGGGTTTAAGGGTTGGGGGATTAGGTTTGAGGGTAGAGGGTAGAGGATTGACGGTAGAGGGTAGAGGGTTTATGGGTTAGGGTTTAAGGGTTTAAGGTTTAGGGTTGAGGGATTAAGAGGTTATAGAGTAGAGGGTATAGGGTTTTAAAGATTATGGTTTAAGGGTTGAGGGTTGAGGGTTGAGGGATTAAGAGGGTATAGGGGATGAACGATTAGGTTTTAAGGGTTGAGGGTTGAGGGATTAAGAGTGTATAGGGATTGAGGGATTAGGGTTGAAGGGTTGATGATTGAGTGATAAGGGTTGAGGGTTGAGAAATTAAGAGGGTATAGGGGTTATGGTATTAGGGTTTAAAGGTTGGAGGTTGAGGATTGAGGGATTAAGAGGGTATAGGGATTGAGGGATTAGGGTTTAAGTGTTGATGGTTGAGGGATTAAGAGGATATAGGGGTTGAGGGATTATGGTTTAAGGGTTGAGGGTTGAGGGTTGATGGATTAAGAGGGTATAGGGGTTGAGGGATTTGGGTTTAAGGGTTGAGGGTTAAGGGTTTACTTGGTTGAGGGTAGAGGATTTAGGGTATAGGTTTGAGGGTATATGGTTGAAGGATTAGGTTCAGGGTCCAATGTAATGTGTAGATGGTGTTGGGTCTCAAAAATGCTGGTTTGAATGAACCACAAGAGGTTTCCAAACTCTCACTACGTTATTGGTCAACTAACATGGCCAACCAATATGGTTGAACCCTCTAATATTAAGGCTCTGTTAAACCTAGGTGGGTGCACCTATATGAGCAACGCAGATTTTGAATTTACGTTTCCTACTTGACCTAACTATCCTGAAATGGAAATTTTATGGTGGAAAGATATGGTCCTAATTTGGTATAAATTATATATGAAATATCAAGGTGTGAATTAATATGTTCAATTAAGAGATGTCAAATGAGGTGAATAAAACTAATGTAATCAAAATAAGGGAGACTAGTGCCTTATTGGGTAGAACGGAGTCAAATGGAGGCCTATGATGAGTGGTTTCTATCTAGAAAATTCTCTAATCGTTTGGCATACAATTGTGAGTTTACAACCAGTATAAACATGCAAGGATGTAATTGATAAAGCCTACTTGAGGCAGAATATCAAATCTAATTATCTGATACTTCTTACTAATCCAAATAACATTCCTCGATTACTATAATTGATTGAAAGGAATTTAATTCTTCTTTAGAGAATCCAATAAATCAAATCACACAGAAACAACATATGTGCACTAATAAATCGAATATATACTTGATACTTCAATTTAAACAATCAAGAAACATCAGAATGGAGATAATCAAATAATCGCAGGAATCCAACAAATAATTGATACCAGAATGAAGCAAACTAAATCAACAGTGTGTTCATCAAGCAGGCCTTTGGTATTTTTACCTCCTTCCTTTTATTATTTATTTCAGAGACCTCTTTGTTTTCAGGGCTTATATTTTGATTTCCATTAGAAATTAATTGTATGGCGCTTTCTCTATATTCCTCGATTTTCATCATTTCAATTAATGGGACAGACATTTTCAATTGAGATAAAGCTTGTTTAAAAGCAAATGATGTACCTTCAGTTTTGATTGCCTTTTTAAGTTCAGTGCATTCTCCTTTGTTTTCTTCCTTTTCCCTTTTGGATGTTTGATCTGGCTTTTGCTTCTCAATGGGAAATTTCTTACTTTCCTCCTTAGGAGATCCCTTCTGTTCTTTTTTGTCTGGTTGGTTATCACTAGTCCCTTTTGATGTCTCATCTGATGCTTTTTTATTTTTTATAAATATCCCTCTTGGGACACCCTCATCTCTATTCACCATTATTTTTCTCAAATGGTATATGTTTCTGGCTTTCTCCACTACTGCAATTGTCAATATTTTAATCTCTTCTTCACTTGGTCTTCTTATATTGCATCTATTAGTCTGACTCGCAATAGGGGGATCTTGCTTATTATCATTTTCTTCATGATTAGAGAAAACATGCTGCTCTGCCATGTGAACATTGTATTTTTGGTGATCGACATTATATTCATATCCTTCCTCCTTTGAAGAGGCATATTCCTTCTCCAAAGAGTTAAGAGTGTGAGAAGTTAGGTAGACATTCTGGTCTTCACCACCATCATTTTCTAGCGTGTCTTCTTCTGGTACTAACTGAGCTATTACACAATGTTAAGGGGGATGTGGTGCATAATAGACTGAACACCAGGGACTTTTATCTACCATAAATGTTAGTTTTATTTTTAATGGATCTCGTGTTTCTTTATTTCTTTGCCTATCACTTACCGGATTCCCATCTTTTCAATTGGTATTATAAGGCATGTCATGCAGCCTTGGTCTTTCATTACTATATGTGTTCTCTTGTCTGTTTGGGGGAGCATATTAGGGAGACCTAGGGTTTTCCCTTTTAGAAAACATCCCTGCAGCTTTCCTATTATTTTCAATAGTTAAGGCTATCTTCTAGGCCTCAGCTAGATTCCTAGGACCTCTGTTTCTCAGTTCATATCCTATCTTGGGGTCTAATTATTTCAAATAGATACTCAACGCAGTAGGATCAGCCAACTTGGATGCCTAAGGTATTTTATTATGCAGTTTAACAAACCTTTGGTTAATATCAAAGGCTGACTTATTCAGATGTTTCAAGATAGTCACTAACTCATGCAAGGAAAAATCTGATGCACACTGATTCCCATACTACTTAAGAAACTGTTCATGAAATACCTGAATGGAATAAATGGATGCAGTTGGTAGACTGTTAACCAAGTCTCTAGCATCCGCAATCAGTGACATCATAAATAGTCTCATTTGTACATCCTCATACTACATGTCCAAGTCTTGAATGACTGCTTTAAAATTTCTCAGATGTTCCTCAATTGTAACTACATTACTTCCTGTGAATTTGTGGACTAAGTTCCTCCAATTGTTGTCCAAGGGGTAAGGGTAGATCTAAAATCCAAGAAGATCAAATTGTCTAATCATGGTTGTGCACTATGGAGGGGGATTTTGGAAATGCTGATGCTGGTTGAGTGGGTTATTATTTGCCATATATTTTGGGCCTTGTGGTGGTACATATTGCTAATGAGGAGGTGGTTGAATATTTTGGTGTTATGGTGGATCATTTGAGTTTCTATATTGATTTCTAGGATGATTTCGGTGGGCTTGAGGGGAATTTGATGCCTTCATATTGTTGCTTTTATGGCGGCGTGTATATTTGGGTGAATCAGCCACTGATGTTTTGATTTGAGCTTTGTGTAATTTCATCTTTCTTAATTCTTCCATTGCTTGAAGTTGTTGCTCGTATTGTACCCTTAGTTTTTCTGCATGTTGCCTCATTTGTTCCCATTGTGTATTTGCTTCATTTTGTGTCATGAGTTCATGGTTTTCTTCAGATGCTACCTCATATTTGAGTCCTTCCTCAAAAATTCCAGTTCTTTGATCATATTCAAATTCTCTCCTTTTCTCAGCTTCAAATGCAGCCATGAAATCTTCATCTTTATCATGGATTATTCAATGGAAAGGATTTCTCTTCTCTCCAGGGGTATGAAGCTATTTAGATGGGTGATTCTCAATTGTTAATGCCTCATGTGAACTGTGTGTTTCCATAGGTAGTTTTAATATTCTACTTTTTGTGGTTGGATTTAGGTCATTGAATACCTTCTTGCTTTGATCACTTTTATAAGTTTGTTTACCCTTTTCATTAGGACCATCTCCCTCTTTGTACAAAGATCTCCTTCCTTGTAAGTTGTGAGAAACTATGATGGTCTTAACTCTAGGTCGATTCCTTTCTGATTTTTATCTTATTGTATCAGTCTCAATGCTTTTGTTCATTCAGAGTCACCACCCACTTTTTCTAAAAGTGAGAAAAGATCTTCTGGTTATTTTACCCAGTGGAGTTGATTTATTTCAAATTTCAATTATGGTTTTCTTTTAGTGACTTTATATGGAAAGGATGTCTACTACCAAACGATTCTCTAGTTTTCCCCAACGGAGTCGCATATTTGTTGGGTCTCAAAATCGCTGGTTTGAATGAACCATGAGAGGTTGCCAAACTCTCACTACGTTATTTTTCAACTAACAAGGCCAACCAATATGGTTGAACCCTCTACTCTTAAGGCTCTATTAAACCTAGGCGGTTGCACCTATATGAGCAACACAAATTTTGAATTTATGTTTCCTACTTGACCTAACTATCCACAAATGGCAATTTGATAGTGGAAAGATATGGTCCTAATTTGGTATAAATTATATATGCAATATCAAGGTGTGAATTAATATGTTCAATTAAGAGATGTCAAATGAGGTGAATTAAACTAATGTAATGAAAATAAGGGAGACCAGTGCCTTATTAGGTAGAACAGAGTCAAATGGAGGCCTATGATGAGTGGTTTCTATCTAGAAAATTCTCTAATCGTTTGGCATACAATTGTGAGTTTACAACTGGTATAAACGTGCAAGGATGTAATTGATAAACCCTACTTGAGGCAGAATATCAAATCTAATTATCTGATTCTTCTTACTGATCCAAATAACATTCCCAAATTACTATAATTGAGTTAAAGGAATTTAATTCTTCTTTAAAGAATCCAATAAATCAAATCACATAGAAATAAGATATGTGCAATGATAAATCGAATATATACTTGATACTTCAATTTAAATAATCAAGATACATCAGATTGGAGACAATCAAATAATCGAAGGAATCCAACTAAAAATTGATACTAGACTGAAGCCACAAAATCAACAGTATTTCATTATCAACTTCAAAATTCATACATGCAGCATAGTCTCCTTGAATATCATTCTGAAAATATAGTGCTTACAACAGTCTATCCTATTCTAATTCTACTATCTTCTTCTTCTAACTCCTATTATCCAACAATGGATAATTATACATTAGTTTCCAAAAGGACGTTCCTTTTCGAAAAAGTATTAAGCATAAAATGTTAACAAGTTTATCATTAACTAATTTCTACTAAGCCACAAATGAACTACAGACATGTGCTCTATATAATCCTGGTGCTTTTGTGTGTTTACATCTCCTAACACAGAACGAATCATGATCTCCATCATCATCATTTGTTAATTTTTATCAAATGCTTCATCGAATGTTATGTCCTTTGTAGTGGTTGTGTTCAATATCTCTTGGAGTATCGATTCGCATTTGCCTTTCCATGAAGTTGCTTCTTTCAATTTTCCTTCATCATCACAGAACTTTTCCAATCTATCATTAGTAGCTTCTACCAATCCCTGCACATCCCCTTGTAATTCCTCGAATAATTCCCTGTGCTTATCCATGATATGATTGGCATTTTCAATTCCTGCAGCATTAGGAGTACCCCTTTTCATTTCCTCAATTCTTTCTTGGATTTTGTCATCCACTCTTCTATGTTCTTTTATAGCATCCACATATTGTGAAAATTTTCCCCAAATTTTATTCAACCAAGTGTTTAAAACAACCTGCCTCTTTTTGATGATTGCAGTGAGTGTGTCTACTTTTCATTGTGAGTATGCATTTAAACCTTCCCAATGGTCCTTTTTCTATGAACTCTCACCTTGGGTGAGCATCTTCATTGGCCCTATTACAACACCTACCAAGTCTTTTAGACGTAAATTCTCTCTCAACATTCTCTCATTATTGGTTTTATACATCTCCCTCTCTCTGATCAATTCTTGGATATGTGCTTTATTCAACTTTGCTATATTGATCTCAATGTTTGCAGTTGTAACAAGAACAGCCTCTCCAGCCTTTAGAGTCATGACATGTCCGAATGCCTTCTTAGTATCAATAACAATTGAATTCTTGTGAGGGGGATACAAAGCCCAAATCATCAATGTTTCATCATCAAGATTGTATCTTGATCCTGCATATACCTTTGTCACCTTCTCTATGCTAAGCTTGTGGGTAGCATGGTTGTCTTTTAAGAAACTATCAAAAACTAATGAAGAATTGAGTTCCAAACCTGGGAAAATAATAACACCCACCTTTTCTAGCATCTCCCTTCCCTTTTCAAGGGTCATGTTCGTCATCTCTTTTTCCACCTTATCTCTCAAGCTTTTTAACAATTGATCCTCAATTCGTAGTGTGACATTGTCAACCAGTCCTCTTATCTTTTTCCCTTTTTGCTGGCATAAAAATGTTTAAAACTCTGAGGTCTTCACAAATTCATCATCTGCTATAAAAGACCTATAATCTTCATGTCTCATATCTACATCCATAGTTTCCTCAACATCTGTTTCTCTAGCAACATAGGAATAATCTCGAGTCCTTATTCTTGATACCTTCCTAGATGAGCCTTGTGGCTTGTCAGCTTCTGATATTCATTTAATGGAGGATAACAACTCAACATCCACCAACTCCTGATCATATTTCTCAATCACCATTTCCGCTTCCTCTACCTCCAAGTTTCTGATTATTTCATTAGATTGATTGGGCACATGCTGGTACCCTCCAAAATTTATTCTTTGTCTGGTAGAATGGATATATCCCTCTGGATCAAAGTTGTTTCTTGATGGTACTCTTCTCATGTTGTAGTGCAATAATTTATCCAAAATTAGATTGTAAACCATGACCTTCACCGAAGCAACTATTTCCTAGACTTAATGAATCGGGCCAACAGTTCTTCACCTTACTCCGAAAGCTCTTTGTCTCACCGAGATGTTCATTTTATCGACTTATGTCACCGAGACCAAGTATTTGTTCTGTCGATAGAATGATACTCGCTGTGATGTCTCTTAGATCTCCCCGTTGAGACATATCTCACCGATATGCTTTTTCTTTGGCGAGACCACACACATTGTCTTCTCGATATCCTTTATCTCCGTATGCTCAGTTCTATCGGTGTAACCCGAGGGGTTGGTAAGACTCTCCAAACTCTTCCCGCCCCCATTTGTCTTACCAAACGAGTCCTCCCTTGCTTTATCAACAAGACCAATAATGCTTCGGGCAGTGTTTTGAAAACTTACTCCGATGACTATAGTCTCTCCGATGGACTTTTTTTTATTCATATCGGTAAAAGGTAACATAGCTCGATATGACCTTACATCATCACACAGATACCTTTTGTCTTGCCGATAAGAAGTAGAAACCCACATTTTCTTGGTGTATGACTTTATTGGTATGACCCTTCCGATGTCTTGCCGATATACCGAGGAAATGCATTTTATCATCGATGAGACTCGCATCAAATTATGCCAATATTTTCAAATGTTAAAGATTTAATGCTAGATGAAATTTATGGGGTTTTATGGCAAAATTTAATCTGGAATTTGGTAAAAAATGCTATGAGAGGATTTTTATGTCTGTATTATGATTTTTTTTGGGATACTAATAAGCATGAAGGGTTAATGAGGTTGTCAAAATTTCACAGTTCCAACAGTGGCTCTATTTGGGGAGGAATGATTGTGAGATCATTGTAAGGATCCAAATCTCTGGGTGAGTAGACCAAACATTATAGATGAAAGCAAGTGGAAATGAAAAAAAATGATCCTAAACTACTGTACACGGATAAAAGATCAAAATAGGATTTCCAGGATTGTCCATGTACTAGCAATTTCCTATATGCTTTACTTCCTATACTACTGTGCATGGAAAGTTTATGAGAAGTTTTCTTCAAGAGTTTTCCATGCACTGGCAACCCTTGATCCTCTGTGACTTTTAAGAAAAGAAGTTCTTTAGAAATTTCCCATGTATAGGCAACTCTTGTTCTTCACCACTCATAGTTTGCAAATAATATGAATCCTCTCCTTGCTTGCCAATAATAACAAAAGGTTCTAACCATAATGCCTCAAATTTTCCATGTTTTCCTTTCTCCTGGCACCTAGCATTCCACATCAATAGTAGATCATCTTTTTCAAATTTTCTATTTTTTTCTTTTTTATCAAACAAATATTTCATTTTTGCTTGCAATTTCATGTTCTGGTTTTGAGCTATTCTCCTTATTTCATCAAGTTCTGCAAGTTGATCAATTCTTTCCTCCATTGGTTCAGGAACATCTATATCTTCTTGAAGGATAAATTTGTAAATTGGCAATAAATTTTGTAAAGGCATCCTAGCTTGTGCCTCATACACTAGTTCATATGGGGATTTTCCAATTTCCCTTTTGATAGTAATCATATATGCCTATTCAACCAATCTTAACTTTGAATCCCAAGATTTTTTTTTCCTTACCGAGCATCCTTTTTATGATTTTTAAAAGACTCTTGTTGCTAGATTCTACCTGACCATTGGCTTGCAAATGATCTAGGGCAAAATAAGAAACATTGATGGCATATGTCTTACAAAATTGTTTGAACTCATCAGACCTGAAACACATGCCATTATCTGTAATCACTCTCAATGGTGTAGCGAATCTAGAAATAATGTTATCCATTAAAAAGTTGATTACAACTTTACTTGTTGCTTGCTTGGTTGGGTTTACCTCCACCCATTTGGTGAAGTAATCAGTGGCCACTAGTATCCACCTATGTCCTCCACTCGATTTCTCTTGTATTTCTCCAATGAAATCAATCCCCCACTGATGAAAACGGGCTTCAACCTGCATAGGTCTGAGTGGTAGAGCTCCCCGATACTTCATTTTCCCTGAGAAATTTTTGCATGCTTCACATTTCCTTACATATGAAAATGAATCATTAAAAATTTTTGGCCAGTAATAACCTGCCTTGAGGATTTTATGTGTAGTTGTTTTTGTTGAATAATGTCCTCCATAGACCCCTTTGTGCATTTCTTTTAGTACATGATCAGCTTGTGACTCATCCAAACATAACAACAACATTCCATCTCTATTTCTCCATAATAAATCTCCTTCTATAAATACATATTTAGAGGCCTGTAGTTTCAAAGTTCTTTTTTGGTTATCATTGAATCCTTTTGGGCACTTTGTGTTCCTAAGGTAATGCATGATCTTTGTGTACCAGGGTGTATGCTCAATATTTGCAATTGTATTTCCTTCTTCTTGTACATTGCAGATTTGATTTGCCTCAATGTTTGTTTCTACCATTAATCTGGCCAATCCTTGGCCTCTTATCAATTTAGTAATCTATATTTCCATATCAAATTCCTGAATTTTTTTAATACACTTGCACCTCTTCCCTGTCACTTTTGATTGTGTCAAGATGTCTTTGATTGTTGCATGAGGAACATATGAAATTACTTTGGCTCCAACAAGATACAGTCTAAAATATTTTGTGGCCTTTACCAGTGCAAAGGATTATTTTTCTATTATGTCATACTTCAATTCTGATCCTTGTAAAGATTTATTAAAGAAAGATACAGGTTGCCCATGACCATCCTCATTTTTTTGTAACATGACAACAACTATTGTATGCAAGGAAGGAAATGAAAATATTTGAAAAGGTTTTGTGAAATTAGGAGATTTGAGGATAGGGGCTTCCTTAATGGCTCTTTTAATGGATACAAAGGCTTCTAATTCTTCTGGGGTCCATTCAATTTTTAGTCCTTTCTTTAGCATTTTTAATATGGGTTTGACAATCTCAGCAAAGTTGGACACAAACCTCCTAACAAAATTAATCTGCCTAAAGAATGATTGGATGGCTTTCACATTTTTAGGGATAGGAACCTTATCTATAGCCTCAACTCTCACAAGATCAATCCTAACTCCGTCTTTTGATATAATGTGTCCTAATAGTTTTCCCTCTATAACAAAAAAATGACATTTCTTAGGGTTCAAACTAATGCCATATTCTAAAGCTTTAATGAATATTTTTTTAGGATGCCCTATATGATCTTCAGCCTTTTTTGAGTAAGTTGTAAGGTCATCTTGATACACCACCATTATAGCATTGATCAGGTAATCAAATGCTAAGTCCATAGCCCTTTGAAAGGTTGCTCCCGCATTAGTGAGACCAAAATGAATTCTCACATATACATATGTTCCCCATGGGGTTGTGAAAGTTGTTTTGTACTACTCACATTCCTTGACCTTAACCTGGTTATAACTAGAAAATCCATCCGTCATAGACAACAACTCACACCCGGTTACCTTATGCAATATGGCTTCCATGTTAGGTAGTGGGTAGTTATCTTTGAGAGATGCTACATTCAAATTTTTGAAATCTACACATAGTCTGATATCTCCCTTTTTATTTCTAACAGGAACAAGGTTTGACATCCATGTTGAATGCCTAATAGGTTTAATGATACCCCTGTCTCTAAGTTTGGCCAAATCCTTCTGCATTTTTGGTTCCAGTGTGGGGTTAATGGGCCTTTGTTTTTGTCTAAATGGCTTTGCATCTGATTTTAATGGGATTTCATGTTGAAATAAATCCTCCCTATATGCCTTGAGGTCCACATAAGACCATGCGAACACATGTTTATACTTTCTTAACAATGAAATCAGAATCCTTCGGATAGTAGGGCTTATCTTCTTCCCAATATATACCTTCCTTGGTGATAGTTCGGTCCCTAAGTTTATTTATTCAATATCTTCTCTTTTGACTAGTGTTTGTTTCATAAGGGATCGATCACTCCCATCATATACTCTTTCCAATGCTACTAACCCCTTGGGAGTTTTATTAGTCTTAAGTTGCAGGATTTTCTTTCCGAATACTATCTGTTCTCCATCTATCTCTTCCACAAAGGCATTGAAATCAATTTACTGAGCCTCATACTAGTCTATACAGTGAAGAAATTTTAAAAGATCAGTGTCATCATTAATAACCTGCCAACTATATACATTGTCTGGCACAATAGGTCTTGCTTTGAACTCAACTTGGGACACTCCTGCTAGCATGATATCATCTTGTTTTAGTGCTATATTTGCCAAGAAGTCTGCCATTATATTTTTTGATCTATGCACCCAATCAATGGAGAAAGCATCAAATAGTTCAATTGTGTCCCATATTGCATTTCTATACTATTTCAGTCTTTTATTTTTTGCTACATATTTTGATCTGATTTGAGATACAACTAGTTTCCAGTCCCCAAAAATTGTTAAGAGTTTAATCTTGTGTTTAACAACTAGATTCAATCTTGTCAACAAAGATTCATATTTCACTACATTGTTTCTAGATTCAAATGTTAACAAAAATGAATATTTGAAAGTTGAACCATCAGGTGATATAAAAACTATACCAACTCCATTACCCTCTTGGTTGCATGCTCCATCGAAGTAGATCTTCCATATCCCTTGTTGATTTTCAGAAATATTTTTATCAATTGGATCTTTGCTTACCAAATTAGGTTGAGATAGTTTCACTCTAAAACTTCCCAAATCAACATCACAAAAGCAATTCAGTGGCTCTTGAGGAGCATATTCAACAATTTGATTCATTCTAGGATCTCTATACAATTTTACCTCTTCTCCATTCACTGGTATGGTGGCATATGATAATTCAAAATGTACATTGCCTCCTACTACAATAGTCCACTATCTTGATAAAATAATTCCAAACTAGGGAGGTGTGTCAATTACGATTATGTCAATTGTGTAAGCAGCTTGTGGGTAAGTTGCTAATCTTACTTCCACATTCTTCATTATTCCCACAACCGGGATAGGCCTACTATCCATCGCGTAGCATTTAAATCCTTCCACATCTATCCATAGATCGAGTTGCTTCATCACCCCTACTGGTATGATATTCATGCAGGCACCTGAGTCTATCATGCAATTTCTTACTAGTTTGCCACTTATGAGTAAAGCGGTGAAGAATGGGTCAATCTGTAGTGTGTTCATCAGGTAGGCCTTTGGGATTTTTACCTCCTTCCTTTTATTATTTATTTTAGAGACCTCTTTGTTTTCAGGGCTTATATTTTGATTTCCATTAGAAATTAATTGTATGGTGCTTTCCCTATATTCCTTGATTTTCATCATTTCAATTAATGGGACATACATTTTCAATTGAGATAAAGCTTGTATAAAATCAAAGGATGTACCTTCAGTTCTGATTGCCTTTTTAAGTTCAGTGCATTCTCCTTTGTTTTCTTCCTTTTCCCTTTTGGATGTTTGATCTGGCTTTTGCTTCTCAATGGGAAATTTCTTACTTTCCTCCTTAGGAGATCCCTTTTGTTCTCTTTTGTCTTGTTTTTTATCATTAGTCCCTTTTGATGTCTCATCTGATGCTTTTTTATTTTTTATAAATATCCCTCTTGGGACACCCTCATCTCTATTCACCATTTTGTTTCTCAAACAATATTTGTTTCTAGCTTCCTCCACTACTGCAATTGTCAATATTTTAATATCTCCTTCACTTGGTCTTCTTATATTGCATCTATTATTCTGACTCGATGCAACAGGGGGATCTTGCTCATTATCATTTTCTTCATGATCAGAGAAAACATGTTGCTCTTCCATGTGAACATTGTATTTTTGGTGATCAACATTATATTCATATCCTTCCTCCTCTAAAGAGGCATATTCCTACTCCAAAGAGTTAAGAGTGTGGGAAGTTAGGTAGACATTTTTTTCTTCACCACCATCATTTTCTAGCGTGTCTTCTTCCAGTACTGACTAAGCTGTTACACAATCTTCAGGGGAATGTGGTGCATAAAAGATTGAGCTCCAGGGACTTTTATCTACCATATATGTCCCTTTTCCAGTTAAGGGATCTGGTGTTTCTTTATTTCTTGGCCTATCAGTTATCGACTTCCCATCTTTCTAATTGGTATTATAAGGAATGTCATGCAACCTTGGTCTTTCATTCCTATATGCATTCTCTTGTCTATTTGGGGGAGCATATTGGGGAACCCTAGGGTTTTCCCTTTTAGAAAACATCCCTGCAACTTTCCTATTATTTTCAATAGTTAAGGCTATCTTCTGGGCCTCAACTAGATTCCTAGGACCTCTGTTTCTCAGTTCATATCCTATCTTTGGGTCAAAGGCTTTCAAATAGATACTCAATGTAGTAGGATCAACCAACTTGGATGCCTGAGGTATTTTATTATGCAGTTTAACAAACCTTTGGTTAAAATCAAAGGCTGACTCATTCTGATGTTTCTGGATAGTCACTAAGTCATGCAAGGAAAAATTTGATGCACACTGATTCCCATACTATTGAAGAAACTGTTCATGAAATAACTGAATGGAATAAATGGATGCAATTGGTAGACTGTTAAATGAGTCTCTAGCATCCGCAATTAGTGACATCATAAATAGTCTCATTTGTACATCCTCATCCTATATGTCCAAGTCCGGAATGACTGCTTTAAAATTTCTCATATCTTCCTTAGCTGTAACTGCATTACTTCCTGTTAATTTAGGGACTAAGTTCCTCCAATTTCTGTCTAGGGGGTAACGGTAGATCTAAAATCCATTAAGATCAAATTTTCTAATCATGGTTATGCACTATGGAGGGGGATTTTTGAAATGCTGATGCCGGTAGAGTGGGTTGGTATTTTCCATATATTGTGGGCCTTGTGGGGGTACATACTGCTGATGAAAAGGTGGTTGAATATTTCAGTGTTGTGGTGGAGCATTTGTGTTTCTATATTGATTTCTAGGCTAATTTCGGTGGGCTTGAGGGGAATTTGATGGCTTCATATTGTTGCTTTTATGGGGGGGTGTATATTTGGGTGAATCATCCACTGATGTTTTGATTTGAGCTTTGTGTAATTTAATCTTTCTTAATTCTTCCATTACTTGAAATTGTTGCTCGTATTGTACCCTTACTTTTTCTGCATGTTGCCTCATTTGTTCCCACTGTGTATCTTCTTCATTTTGTGTCATGATTTTATGGTTTTCTTTAGATGCTGCCTCATATTCGAGTCCTTCCTCAAAAAGTCCAGTTCTCTTATCACATTCAAATTCTCTCCTTTTCTCAGCTATAAATTCAGCCATGAACTCTTCATCTTTATCATGGCTTATTCGATAGAAAGGATTTATCTTCTCTTCAGGGGTATGAAGCTCTTGAGATGGGCTATTCTCAATTGTTAATGCCTCTTATGAATTGTGAGTTACCATAGGTGGTTTTGATATTCTATTTTTTGTGGCTGGATCTAGGTCATTGAATACCTTCTTGCTTTGATCACTTTTATAAGTCCATTTACCCTTTTCATTAGGACCATCTCCCTCTTTGCACAAAGATATCCTTCCTTGCATGTTGTGAGAAACTGTTATGGTCTGAAATCTAGGTTGATTCCTTTGTGATTTGTATCTTATTGTATCAGTCTCAATGCTTTTGTTCATTCAGAGTCACCACCCACTTTTTCTAAAAGTTAGAAAAGATCTTGTGGTTATTTTACCTAGTGAAGTCAATTTCTTTCAAATTTCAATTATGGTTTTCTTTTAGTGACTTTATATGGAAAGGCTTTCTACTACTAGACAATTCTCTAGTTTTCCCCAACAAAGTCGCCAATTTGTTGGGTCTCAAAAATGCTAGTTTGAATGAACCATGAGAGGTATCCAAACTCTCACTACGTTATTGGTCAACTAACAAGGCCAACCAATATGGTTGAACCCTCTACTCTTAAGGCTCTATTAAACCTAGGCGAGTGCACCTATATGAGCAACACAAATTTTGAATTTATGTTTCCTACTTGACCTAACTATCCACAAATAGCAATTTGATAGTGGAAAGATATGGTCCTAATTTGGTATAAATTATATATGCAATATCAAGTTGTGAATTAATATGTTCAACTAAGAGATGTCAAATGAGGTGAATAAAACTAATTTAATCAAAATAATGGAGAGCAGTGCCTTATTGGGTAGAACAGAGTCAAATGGAGGCCTATGATGAGTGGTTTCTATCTAGAAAAATCTCTAATCGTTTGGCATACAATTGCGAGTTTACAACTGGTATAAAAATGCAAGGATGTAATTGATAAACCCTACTTGAGGCAGAATATCAAATCTAATTATCTTATTCTTCTTACTAATCCAAATAACATTCCTAGATTACTGTAATTGATTGAAAGGAATTTAATTCTTCTTTAAATAATCCAATAAATCAAATCACACAGAAACAACATTTGTGCACTGATAAATCGAATATATACTTGATACTTCAATTTAAACAATCAAGATACATCAGATTGGAGACAATCAAATAATCACAGGAATCCAACAAACAATTAATACCACAATGAAGCCACTAAATCAACAGTCTTTCATTATCTCCTTCAAAATTCATACATGCAGCATAGTCTCCTTGAATATCATTTTGAAAATATAGTTCTTACAGTAGTCTATCCTATTCTTATTCTACTATCTTCTTCTTCTAACTCCTTCTATTATCCAACAATGGATATTTATACATTAGTTTGCAAAAGGATGTGCATTTTTGAAAAAGTCTTAAGCGTAAAATGTTAACAAGTTTATCATTAACTAATTTCGGTTAAGCCACAAATGAATTGTAGACATGTGCTATGTATAATCCTGGCACTTATGTGTGTTTGCATCTCCTAACATATCATGAATCATGATCTCCATCATCATGTTTTGTTCATTTTTCTCACATGCTTCATCCAATGTTATGTCCTTTGCAGTGGTTGTGTTCAATATCTCTTGGAGTATCGATTCACATTTGCCTTTCCATGTAGTTGCTTCCTTCAGTTTTCCTTCATCATCACAAAAATTTGTCAATCTATCATTAGCAGCTTCTACCAATCCCTGCACATCCCCTTGTAATTCCTCAAAGAATTCACTATGCTTATCCATGATACGATTGGCATTTTCAATTCCTGCAGCATTAGGAGTACCCCTTTTCATTTCCTCAATTCTTTCTTGGATTCTGTCATCCACTCTTCTATGTTCTTTGATAGCATCCATGTATTGTGAATGTTTTCCTTAAAGTTTATTCAACCAAGTTTTTAAAACAGCTTGCCTCTTTTTGATGATTGCAGTGAGTGTGTCTACTTTTCCTTGTTAGTATGCACTTTGCAATGGTCTTTTTTCTATGAACTCTCACCTTGGGTGAGCATCTTCGTTGGCCCTGTTACAAAACCTACCAAGTCTTTTAGATGTTCATCCTCTCTCAAAATTCTCTCATTATTATTTTTATACATCTCCCTCTCTCTGATCAATGCTTGGATCTATGCTTTATTCAACTTTTCTATATTGATCCCAATGTCTGCAGTTGCAATAGGATCAGCCTCTCCAACCTTCAAAGTGCTGACATGTCCGAATGCCTTCTCAGTTACAATAACAATTGAATTCTTGTGAGGGGGATACAAAGCTCAAATCATCAAAATTTCATCATCAAGATTGTATCTTGATCCTATATATACCTCTATCACCTTCTCTATGCTAAGCTTGTGGGTAGCATGGTTGTCTTTTAAGAAACTGTCAAAAACTAATGCAGAATTGAGATCCAAACCTAGGAAAATTATAACACCCGCCTTTTCTAACATCTCCGTTCCCTCTTCAAGGGTCATGTTCGTCATCTCTTTTTCCACCTCATCCCTCAAGATTTTTAAAAATTGAGCCTCATTTCCTGGTGTGACATTGTCAACCAGTCCTCTTATCTCTTTCCCTTTTTGCTGGCATAAAAATGTTTTAAATTCTGAGGTCTTCACAAATTCATTATCTACTATAAAAGACATATAATCTTTATGTCTCGTATCTACATCCATAGTTTCCTCAACATTTGTTTCTCTGGCAACATAGGAATAATCCTGAGTCCTTATTCTTGATACCTTCCTAGATGAGCCTTGTGGCCTATCAGCTTCCGATATTCCTTTAATGGAGGATAACAACTCAGCATCCACCAACTCCAGATCATGTTTCTCAATTACCATTTTTGTTTCCTGTACCTCCAAGTTTTTGATTATGTCATCAGATTGATAGGGCACATGTTGGTACCCTCCAAAATTTATTCTTTGTCTGACAGAATGGATATATTCCTCTAGATCAAAGCTCTTTCTTGATGGTTCTCTTGTCATGTTGTAGTGCAATAATTTATCCAGAATCAGATTGTAATCCTCCTTTGCCAATACAGTAAAATCACCAAAACACAATGTACTTAAGTTCATGACACTAGAGAAATCCATTTGCCTAACAATTTCTAAATCTGCAATTCTATCTGGGACAGTTCTAGCCAAAAATGAATGGTGTATCCTCAAAACCACAAACCCTAATCATTGTGGTATTTTCTAAGCAGTACCAATCCCCCCAGTTGTGGTTGATTGGTCCATTATAATCCCTAGGCCTAAGAAACCTCTCCACTTCTTCAGATAAGGAATAATCAAAAGAATGATTAAAAAATCTATACAAAGGTTTCACAAAGAATTCTTCAAAATGCAAGAAATTGGAATTAGAAAACTTGCTATCCCAAACAAAATTCCATAGTTGAACAGGAAATGGCCTACCTTCCTTATCAAATTGTGAAATCCTTAGCTCCTCAGGTCATAATCCTAACTCCTATCCAAAATATAACACCAAATGCATCAACAGTGAATAATTCCTGAGATGTAGGACAGAGGCACCATTCTTTATCGCTATCAACCCCGCTTCTAGTTCCTTAAATACATGTGAAGCATAATCAAATGATTTGGAATTGTGGTACTGAATATCTGCAACACTCACTATGGGCACAACTGCCATATGCTCTAAGACTTCCATCCCCAATACTTGTCCCACTGGAAAATAAGTGTACTTCAGGTAGGGTTCGAAGAGATCTACATGAAATGGTGGTCCCTCACTGTCTTCCATCAGAGTAGGTTTTCCATGACACCTAATTATGTGGAGGGGTAATCTCCACCCTTTATAAATGGTGTCCATCCTTCTAAATTCACTATCAAGCTCCTCACTTATTATTTTCTCACTACATATTCATTCCAACCTAAAAGCCTTAGCTATTGCATTCTCAGATATATGTATCAATGGATTCCCTGAAAAATTCACATATAGCTTTATTCTTTGGGTTATAGTGACCAACTAGTAATTTTACTAGCTCGACATCAATAAAGACATTAGGGCACACAATTTTTCCCAAATTGAGCCTCCACGGATTGCATACTAGCTCAAAGCAATTTCTGCTATGATAATTGAAATTGAACAACTCATACCCTCTAATTGGAGTCCAAACATCCCCTATGAATTTGCATTTGTCATCTAATTTGTCAATTTCCACTTTGAGCTGCATTGAACACCTATCTTTAGGCCCAGAACCAGGTAACTGGTCTATGAGGTCTTGACTTAATTTTCTTTCAGTGCCCTCTGGTTGCAATTCAGTTTTTTGCTTCTTTGCCTTTGATTGACTACCCTCCCCAGGTTTTCTTCCCTTTATTTTTTCTTGAAGTAGTGCCTTCCATATTCAAAATTCATGAATTCTGAGAAGATGAGAAACTTACTGTATTTTTCTTGTAAATCCAATTCAAATGAATGCCCTAATTGTTCTTCTAGTTCCCTTGCTCTCCTTTGCTGCCAATTTCGTGAAACAATGATTTCAATTGAGCATACCCTGATATGCAAAATGTTTTACGCTTAGTGGTGCCATTAATGTCTTTACTAGGACATGAATGCTACAAGTTTTTCAAAATTCTCGTTGTCACATCAGGGATCATATGAGAAAGACATTTCAAATCTCTGGCTGATCTGCTAAAATGTCTTGCAGTTTTCCCAACATCACAAGTCTCCCTGATAGATTCTTTCCTTTTTCTTTTTATATCACCATGACCTTCACTGAAGCAACTATCGCCTAGACTTAAGGAATTGGGCCAATAGTTCTTCACCTTACTCTGAAAGCTCTTCGTCTCATCGAGATGTTCATTTTATCGACTTATGTCATCGAGACCAAGTGTTTGTTCTGCTGACAGAATGATTCTCACCATGATGTCTCTTAGATCTCCTAGCTGAGACATATCTCACCGATATGCTTTTTCTTTGGCAAGACCACGCACATTGTCTTCTCAATATCCCTTATCTCCACATGTTAATTTCTATCGGTGTAACCTGAGGGGTTGGTAAGACTCTCCAAACTCTTCCTAGCCTAATTTGTCTTACTGAACGAGTCCTCCCTTGCTTTATCTGCAAGACCAATAATGCTTTGGGTAGTGTTTTGAGAACTTACTCCCATGACCATACTCTCTCCGATAGACTTTATTTTTTTCATATCAGTAAAAGGTAACATAGCTCGATATGACCTTACATCATCATGCCGATACCTTTTGTCTTATCGATAAGAAATACAAACCCGCATTTTCTTGGTGTATGAATTTATTAGTATGACCCTTCTGATGTCTTGCCGATATATTGAGGAAATGCATTTTATCATTGATGAGACCTGCATAAACTTATTCCGATATTTTCAAATGTTAAAGATTTAATGCCAGAGGAAATTTACGGGGTTTTATTGCAAAATCTAATCCAGACTTTGGTAAAAAATGCTATGAGAGGATTTTTATGTCTATATTACGAATCTTTTTGGGATACTAATAAGCATGAAGGGTTAATGAGTTTTTCAAAATTTCATAGTTCCAATACAGGATATAGGTGTAGAGGGTTTAGGGTTTCAGATTAAGGGTTGAGGTTTGGGAATTAAGGGTTGAGGGTTTAATGTATAGGGTATAGGGTATAGGTTATAGGGGTTACAGTTTATGGGTCAAGAGGGTTGAGGGTTTAGGGTAGAGAATTTACTAAGTGGGTTTCAGGTTTGGGGGATTAGCATTGAGAGTAGAGGTTAGAGGATTGACAGTAGAGGGTAGATGGTTTATGAGTTAGGGTTTAAGGGTTTAGGGTTTAGGGTTGAGGGATTAAGAGGTTATAGAGTAGAGGGTATAGGGGTTGAGGGATTATGGTTTAAGGGTTGAGGGTTGATGGTTGAGGGATTAAGAGGGTATAGGGGTTAATGGATTAGGGTTGAAGGGTTGAGGGTTGAGGGTTGAGGGTTGAGGGTTGAGGAATTAAGAGGGTATAGGGGTTGAGGTATTAGGGTTTAAAGGTTGAAGTTTGAGGGTTGAGGGTAGTAGCTAAAGGATTGACCTTAGAGGGTAGAGGGTTTATGGGTTAGGGTTTAAGGGTTTAGGGTTTAGGGTTAATGGATTAAGAAGTTATAGCATAGAGGGTATAGGGGTTGATAGATTCGGGTTGAGGGTTGAGGGTTGAGGGTTGAGGGTTGAGGGTTGAGGGTTGAGGGTTGAGGGATTAAGAGGTTATAAGGGTTGAGGGATTAGGGGTTAAGGGTTGATGGTTGGGGGATTAAGAGGGTATAGGGGTTGAGGGATTAGGGTTGAAGGGTTGAGGGTTGAGGGATAAGGGTTGAGGGTTGAGGAATGAATATGGTATATGGGTTGAGGGATTAGGGTTTAAAGGTTGAAGGTTGAGGGTTGAGAGATTAAGAGGGTATAGGGGTTGAGGGATTCATGTTTAAGGGTTTACTTGGTTCAGGGTAGAGGATTTACGGTATAGGTTTGAGGGTATATGGTTGAAGGGTTAGGTTCAGGGTGCAATGTAAGTGGTAGAGGGTATAGGGGTAGAGCGTTTAGGGTTTAAGGATTGAGGGTTGAGCGATTAAGGGTTGAGGGTTGAGAATTAAGGGTTGATGGTTTAATGTATAGGTATAGGGTATAGGGTTGAGGGTTTAATGTTCAAGAGGGTTGAGGAATTAGGGGCATAGAGTTTACTATGTGGGTTTAAGGGTTGGGGGATTAGCGCTGATACTAGAGGTCTGAGGATTGATGGTAGAGTGTTGAGGGTTTACGAGTTAGGGTTTAAGGGTTTAGGGTTTAGGGTTGAGGGATTAAGAGGTTATAGAGTAAAGGGTATAGGGATTGAGGGATTATGGTTTAAGGGTTGAGGGATTAAGAGGTTATAGGGGTTGAGGGATTAGGGTTGAAGGGTTCAGGGTTGAGGTATAAGGGTTGAGGGTTGAGGAATGAAGAGGGTTTAAGGGTTGAGGGATTAGAGTTTAAAGGTTGAGGTTTGAGGGTTGAGGGATTAATGGTCAGGAGTGTTGATGGATTAGGGTAGAGATTTTACTAAGTGGTTTTAAGGGTTGGGGGATTATGGTTGAGGGTAGAGGGTAGAGGATTGATGGTAGAGGGTAGAGGGTTTACGATTTAGGGTTTAAGGGTTTTGGGTTTAGGGTTGAGGGATTAAGAGGTTATAGAGTAGAGGGTATAGGGGTTTAGATATTAAGGTTTAAGGGTTGAGGGTTGAGGGTTGAGGGTTGAGGGTTGAGGGTTGAGGTTTGAGGGTTGAGGGTTAAGGATTGAGGGTTGGGTGATTAAGAGGGTATGGGGTTTAAGTAATTAGGGTTTAAGGGTTGAGGGTTGAGGGATTAAGACGGTATAGGGGTTGAGAGATTAGGGTTGAATGGTTGAGGTTAGAGGGATAAGGGTTGAGGGTTGAGGGATTAAGAGGGTACAGGGGTTGAGGGATTAGGGTTTAAAGGTGGAAGGTTGAGGGATTAAGATGGTATAGGGGTAGAGGGATTATGGTTTATGGGTTGAGGGTTCAGGGTTGAGGGATTAAGAGGATATAGGGGTTTAGGGATTATGGTTTAAGGGTTGAGGCTTGAGGGTTGAGGGATTAAGATGGTATAGAATTTGAGGGATTAAAATTTAAGGGTTGAGGGTTAAGGGTTTAGGGTTATGGGTTTACTTGGATTAGGGTAGAGGGTTTAGGGTATATGGTTGAAGGATTAGTTTCAGAGTCCAATGTAGGGGGTAGAGGGTTTAGTGTTTAAGGATTGATGGTTGAGGGATTAAGTGTTGAGGGTTTAGAATTGAGGGTTGAGGGTTTAATGTATTGGGTATAGGGTATAGGGTATAGGGTATAGGGTTTAGGGTTTAGGGTTGAGCGTTTAAGGGTCAAGAGTATTGAGGGATTAGGGTAGAGAGTTTACTAAGTGGGTTTAAGGGTTGGGGGATTAGCGTTGAGAGTAGAGGTTATGGGATTGCCGGTAGAGAATAAAAAGGGTTTACGGGTTATGGTTTAAGGGATTAGGGTTTAGGTTTGAGGGATTAGGAGGTTATAGAGTAGAGGGTATAGGGGTTGAGGGATTATTGTTTAAGGGTTGAGGGTTGATGGATTAAGAGGCTATAGGGGTTGAGGGATAAGGGTTGAGGGTTGAGGAAATTAGAGGGTATAGGGGTTTTGGGATTAGGGTTTAAAAGTTGAAGTTTGAGGGTTGAGGGATTAAGGGTCAAGAGGGTTTAGAGATTAGGGTAGAGAGTTTATTAGGTGGGTTTAAGGTTTGGGGGATTAGGGTTGGGGGTAGAGGGTAGATGATTGATGGTAGAGGGTAGAGGGTTTACGGGTTAGGGTTTAAGGGTTTAGGGTTTAGGGTTTAGGGATTAAGAGGTTATAGAGTAGAGGGTATAGGGGTTGAGAGGTTAGGGTTTAAGGGTTGAGGGTTGAGGGTTGAGGGATTACGAGGGTATAGGGCTTGAGGGATTGGGGTTTAAGGGTTGAGGGTTGAGGGATTAAGAGGGTATAGGGGTTGAGGGATTAGGGTTGAAGGGTTGAGGGTTGAGGGATAAGGGTCAAGGGTTGATGAATTAAGAGGGTATAGGGGTTGAGGGATTAGGGTTTAAAGGTTTCAGGTTTCAGGTTGAGGGATTAAGAGGGTATAGGGGTTGAGGGATTAGAGTTTAAGGGTTGAGGGTGGAGGGTTGAGGGATTCAGGTTTAAGGGTTGAGTGTTGAGGGTTAAGGGTTTAGGGTTAAGGGTTTACTTGGTTGAGGGTAGACTGTTTAGGTTATAAGTTTAAGGATATATGGTTAAAGGATTAGCTTCAGGGTACAATGTAATTGGTAAAGAGCATATTGATAGAGGGTTTATGGTTTAAGGATTAAGGGTTGAGGGATTAAGCGTTGAGGGATGAGAATTGAGTGTTTAGGGTTTAGTATATAGGGTATAGGGTATAGGGTTGAGGGTTTAAGGGTCAAGAGGGTTGAGGGATTAGGGTAAAAATTTTACTAAGTGGGTTTAAGGGTTGGGGGATTAGGGTTGAGAGTAGAGGTTAGAGGATTAACGGTAGAGGGTAGAGGATAGAGGGTTAGGGTTTAAGGGTTCAGGGTTTAGGGTTAAGGGATTAAGAGGTTATAGAGTAGAGGGTATAGGGGTTGAGGAATTAGGGTTTAAAGGTCTAAGGTTGAGGGTTGAGGGATTAAGAGGGTATAGGGGTTGAGGGATTAGTGTTTAGGGTTGAGAGTATTGGGTAGAGGGTAGAGGGTAGAAGGTAGAGGGTAGAGGGTAGAGGGTAGAGGGTAGAGTGTTTTAGAGTTTAGGGTTTAAGGATTTAAGGGTTGAGGTTAACCCTTTACCCTCTATCTCTCTCTCACTTTGTCTCTCCCTCCCTCTATATCTCCATATCTCCCAATATCTCTTTCTCCCACTCTCCCGTTCTCCCACTCTCCCACTCTCTCCCACTCTCTCTTTCTCCCACTCTCCCCTTCTCCCACTCTCCCACTCTCTCCCACTCTTTCTTTCTCCCACTCTACCCCTCTATACCTTCCTCTCTAT
>CM021108.1:85161520-85185454 GCA_007115665.2 Sequoiadendron giganteum
TCTCTCCCTCTCCCTCTCCCTCCCTCCCTCCCTCTCCCTCCCTCCCTCCCTCTCTCTCCCACTCTCTCTTTCTCTCCCACTCTCTGTTTCTCTGTCTCTCAGTCTCTCTGTCTCTATGTCTCTTTGTCTCTTTGTCTCTCTCTCTCACACACACAAAAAATCACCTCTATCTCCTCTACTATAAGGGTGTAGGGGAGAGATATAGAATTAGGATAGAGGGTATAAACAAAGAGGGAGAAAATAAATATATTAAGAAAACCATCTTTCATATAAAGCGTGCGTGTTTTGAAGAATTAGAGATGCTACCATTTTAGGAAGAAATAATGCGCCCACGTTATAATGCGAATGCATTTTGTATTCCACTAAAAATGGTAAAAAAAATGAATATACCCATGATGTCAAGGCCCACAGTCTGCATATTCTCCTGGTTATGCGTGTGCTTCGACAAAAAGTAGATTTTTGATGATATTATGAACTGTGCAAGAATGTATTTCACATTCCATTGCCTTTTCCATGATCTTTCTACCACCTTTGCATGAAATAGAAGAGTTTCCACATTGAAATACATATAATATCAATTGAAGTTTGAAATCCATTGAAAATTGATATACAATTGAAATTTGGAGGGGAACAATCTTTTGAACAAGTCAAATTGTTGTGGAGTTTGAAGAAAGAAGAAGCTAAGCCTACATAATTAGGTTGAAATCCTCCATTTGAAAGTCTGGTTTTTTAGGTATGTGAAGTCATTACACATTTTCTTTCAATTTTGTTTGGCCTTATAACCTTACGTTGTCAATGCACATTTTAAATTACACAATTATATACACTTGCCAATTACCATTTTAAACTTGATGAAGAGCATCTACCAGGATCCAAAAATCATCAAGGGTAATTTTGACCCTAACTTAAATGCAAGAAGATCAATGAACAAAACTCAATCATCTTTTCATCAAAATTCTTCAATTTCACTTGATTTCATATTTCAACAAAACATTATAACTTGGTTTCAAATCTTTTTTAGACACAAAAAGTAGATTAAACATCATAAAATTGATTGTAATGTAGCATATAGCTTATTAGAAACTCAAAACCATTCAATTAGTTCATAACATCAACACATCAACCAATGATTATGTCATTCACAAGTTGTCTTAAATCTTCCATAATGGCACCATTGTTTACAAAAAAAAACTATAATTCTTAAGGCACAACCAAAAAATTATTTCCATAAGAAATATTTATTTGAGTTAGTACAACAAAAATGAAACCTTTCAGAAGTCTTCCCTTACACACAAACTTAGTTCCTTTGTTGACTATCCAAATTGCTAGTAGCCAAGCATCTAGAAACTGTCACATGTATCTCCAAAACCATGCACACACTTCAGACTATGATACTCATTTTGGACACCCATTTCCCTCATACAAAACATATTACAAGATGGATATTAAGTCCTTCAGAGAAAATTCTTGTAAACTAGTTGTTTCAGTTTGAGAATAAGCCTAACTAAGCCTTAGTGCAAACAAGGGTTATTGGTTTTCCTACCCCCAACACCAAAAACTCATAACCAATACATAACATACCTTTAATTTGACCTGAACAAGCTTATAAGTGCATTAGAAGTTCATTTCCAAACACATTTCCATAAACCCTAAGCTCCAAGCTTCACAATTCCCTATTTTACCAGTCTGAACACAGTTTTATAGTCAAGAAAAATTCTTTTCTTCACACCTTATTCATCACCATATGATTGGTAACCTTTGAAATATGAAATTACATGACACAAGAATTTTGTACACAAAAATTGAGAACTTTCACTAAGTAGAATGGGAGAAACACAATTTCTCAAGTTCACTGTTTAGCCTAATAGAGGGTTTGATAGTTTTAGAGAAAAATTGCAATATTTGACTCAAACGTTAGGAAGAATGCATGAAAAAAATTATATGTGGGAGGTGATTGAGTGTGAAAACACTTAAAAATATCCAACCAAGAATTCCCACTTGTACAAAGTCGTACAAGAGCCTGAAATAGTGATATTCTAAAGAAAAAATAGGAAAATAGTGTGTTTATTCATTCAAAATCATATATTCAATCACCAACAACTTTGAAAATGTACATAAGGCCTTATAAATGCATTACATACATGTCTTATCAACTTACAAGCACCTCCAAGCGAAAATAAGCCAATATGACTTTTCACCTTCCCTATTTCACAGTTTTTGTAACTTCTCAGAATTTTGTATGTTTGCAACTTTTGCAAATAGTGACAACTTTACAAATTACACATAGTAATTAAAAATTAAACCTCCTAATGATTCCCATACATGGAAAAACTCTTTAATGACCCTCTTACAACATGGAGATACCCAAAATTGAATCAAATTTCAAAATGGAAGCATAGATTGTCAAGGTGGTCTTGCACCACAAACTTATCAAAAACCCACAATGCTATTGCACTCATTATGATTGTAACTTACATGATATTTATATTATTTCCCTTCAAACTCAACTCTCCCAATGTATCTAACTATTTTTGTAACTTCTTAACTAACTTATCTCTTCACAACTTTTCCGAAAATTGCGGTTTTTTGCAAATGTCCATGCTTCCATTTTGAGCCTATCTTGAAATCATGGCATGCCATGTTACCACTTTTATTTAAGGAATTTTTGGATTGAAAAAAATCATGTCACATTTTTCTATGGTAGGTTAACTTTTGTACAGGATTATTGTAATTATTATTTAAATGAAGCCTTCAATGACATATATTTTTCAATTAACTTGAATGGATACAATTTTTAGGAACTAATGTTTGTCTCATTACCATGGTACATTTAAAATTATCCGCCATGCTGAAGAGAAAGACAAAGAGGAAAATAACAGACGAAGAGAATGAAACCTTCAAAGAAAAAGAGAGAGTTCGGGTGGCAGCATATTGTGAAAAGAATAAATTAGAAACGATTGACTAAAACAAGCCAATTGAAGAGGAACCTCAACCGTAAAAATAATAATGAGAATTGGCAGCACAAAAGGAACGAATGTGAAAGCATCATCATAAGATAGATTCAGATACCATAGTTGGAGACACACCCTCTACGATAAGTGAATATGAAGGGACTCCATTAAGCACAAGTGAATATGGAGGGACAACATCTAGCAGAAGTGAATATGGACAAAAACCATCTATTGCAAGTGAATATGGAGGGACACCATCTACCTCAAGTGAATATTGTTCGACACCATCCAACACATCTCAAGTTGAGAGTACATCATCACTCAGATTTGATGAAGAAGGTATGCCATCATCTCCATGTGAAACTCAAGGTATGTCTTCTTCTCCACCCTCAATCAAAGGTACGCAATCTATGCCACCTCAATTAAACATTGATGAGATTCCTAATGTTGAGATGTATGTACCTAGGAGAACACCACCTAGAATTTTGTGTAGAAAGCCAAAGTATTTTACTAATATTGATGATGAGATTTTGCAACACACGGAAGGTAAGATTTCAACACACACTTGTAGAAGATATGCTGATAAGATTTGGGAACGATTCTTTGAAAGGCTAAATGATACTCCAAGATGTCAAATATTTGTTGAAATGATGTGGGGTGTAAAGCATAGGAACACCACGGAGACTCCTGGGTTGATAACATCGAATGCATCGAGTGAAGACACTATTATTAAGAATCTAATGGATGCTTATGAGAGTGTGGGTAAGACCTCACGCTCAAAGGATAGTAATGTCACCTGACATGTCATTACATTGACTTTGGTAAGATGTGAAACAAAGATATCTCATCTCATTAAAAATATTATTTAACACACGAGAATTAGTAGAAAAACTTTATCAAGAGTCATTCAAAGGTGGAAAATAATTGAGGGACATGATTCAAATGAATTATGGGAATTCTCGGCGAGACTGTCATGAAAAGATAAAGAAGTTATCGAAGCCTTGAGAACACTAATTGAAGAGTATTGGAAGAATAAAAATAGGCCATCTTTGAATCAAAGGGATGTGGTAAGAAGGAGAATCGGTAGTCGGAATCATGAGCCACATCCAAAGAATTTTTTGGATATGACTCAAACCCAATTTTTTCACAAAATTGAAAATGATTATCCTCAAATTAGTATTTCTCAAAGATTTTTGAAATGATTAAACCTTTTTATGTAAAGATAAATCACACACATAATACTTGATGTAGACTACATATTGAATTTTCTAACCATTATGATGTTTATCATTCTATATGTGTAGATTTGCATACTAACGATGTTTTGCAGGATTGTGGCATAGAAGCCCCACCAAAATATTCAAGAGAGTTTTTATCAAAAAAATTATGTGAAATAGAGGATGGAAAGATATTCTACAGGACAACATGCTTGTATGGTTCATGTGAGCATTGTGGTGGCTTCCATCATATGCCAGTATGTCAACATATGGAAAGCATAGATGAGGTGGGACAAAAACTAGTAGAGTTCGGGATCTATAAAATAGTGGCATATGCTACAAAAGATGGGTCTCAAGCAAAAAGATGTGATTTGGTTATTGAGAAGATTCCAGTGTACCAGTTTATGTCCATGTTTCGTGATAATATACTATCTAAGTATGCAATGCATACCCATAGAGTCTGATGGTTGGACACACAATTCAAGCTATGCAAGGACACCTTTCCATTTGGAAGCATAGTATCAGTGGTTGAATTTGCAGAGAACTACACTCTACAACCACAACATGAGGTGCAATCAAAGTATTACAACTCCATATAGGTTTTAGTATTTATGCACATAGCATTCATTCATGCATCTGATAGTACAAATGACCAAAGGAAGGTATTGAGGGAGTACCACTTTTACATTAGTGATGATCACACATATTCTCCAGAATTCGTTTAAGGTGTTGGAACTATGAAATTTTGGCCATTTTATTCACTCTTCATGATTATTATCCTCCCACAAAAATACAAATAGAAAAATCCTCACATAGAATCCTTTACAAAATCCGGCTTAATTTTTGTCATAAAACCCCATAAAATTCATTTGGCATTTAAACATTGACATATGGAAATATCAACATAAGTGGATACAGGTCTCATCGATGTAAATATACATATCTTCAATGTATCGGGAAGACATCAGGCATGTCATACCGATCAAATTGTACACTAGGAGAATGCGGGTCTATAATGCTTATCGGTAAAAAAAAATATATCGGTATGACGGTGAAAGAACATATCGAGCTAAGTTACCTTGGGCTAATTGGTGAAAAGTGAAACGTATCGGGGAGACTTTGGTCCTCAGAGGGAGATTTCGAAACACTGCTTGAAGCACTATTGGTCTTGCCAATAAAGAAAAAAGGGAACCACTCGGTGAGACAAATGATGCGGGGAGAGTTCTGAAGGTCTTATCGATCCCTCAGGTCATGCCAATGAAAACCAAAGCTTGCCAAGATAAATGATGTGGGGAGATGATGCGCATTGTCTCACCGAAAAGAAGGTGTATCAGAGAGACATATCATTGCGGAGAGATCTAAGAGACATCATAGCAAATATTATTTGGTCGGGAGAACAAATTGCTTAGTCTCGATGACATAAGTAAATAAAGCGAAAATCTTGGTGAGACCAAGTATTTTTGGGGTGAGATAAGAAATTGTTGGCCCGATTCATTGAGCCTGAGCGATAGTTGTTTCAGAGAAGGTAGTGGCGATATAAATAGCGAAAAAGGAGAATCTATCGGGGAGACTTTTAAAGTCGGGGAAATTGCAGGATGTCTTGGTGGATGGGTGAACATTGAACAGAGGGATCGGCCAAAGGTTTGAAATATCTCGCCGATATAAACCCTGATGTGATAGTGAGAATTTTGAAAAAAATTGCAGGATTCATATCTCAGTAAAGATAATTAATGTCGCCACAAAGCGTAGGAGATTTTGCATATCAGGGTATGATCATTTGAAATCATTGCCTCATAGAATTCAAAGCAAAAGAAAGCAAAGGAACCAACAGAGCAATTAAGGCATTTACCTGGATTAAGTTTGTAGAAAGTTACAGTAAGTTTTTCTCTAGAACTCATAAAATTCTGAACTATGGAAGGTGCTATTTCAGAAAAACCAAAGGGAAGAAAACCTAGGGAGGGTAGCCAACCAAAATGAAAGAAGCAGAATACTGAATCACCAATGGAAGGTACGAAAAGGAAGCTTTATCAGGATCTCATAGATCAATTACCTGGTTCTGGACCTAGAGCTAGGCATTCTGCACAGCTCAAAGTGGATATTAACAAATTAGATGACAGATGCAAATTTATAGGAGATGTTTGGACTCCAATTAGGGGCTATGATTTATTCATGTTCCACTATCACAAGAGAAATCGCTTTGAGCCGGTATGCAATCCATGGAGGCTTAATTTAGGGAAATCGGTATGCCCTAACATTTTTGTTGATGTGGAATTGATAAAGATGCTAGCTAGACATTATGACCCACAAGGTAGAGCTATATGTGATTTGTCAGTGAACCCGTTGATACATATATCTGAGAACACAATTGTTGAGGTTTTCAGGATGGAGGGGATATGCAATGAAAAAATAGTGAGTGAAGAGCTCGATCATGTCGATCTTTTTGAACCTTACCTCAAATACACTTATTACTTGGTGGTACAGGTATTGGGAATGGAGGTACCTGAGCATATGGCAGTTGTACCCATGGTAATTGCTGCAGACATTCAGTATCATAATTCAAGATCATTTGACTATGTTGCACACATCTCTAAAGAGCTGGATACGGGTTTGATGGTGATAAAAGCTGGCACTTTAGCTCTCCATCTTAGAAATTATTCACTACTACTACATGTAGTACTGTACTTCGGACAAGAGTTGGGTTTATGGCCCCAAGAGTTGAGTATTTCACAATTTGACAAAGAAGGTAGGCCATTTCTTGTTCAATTATGGGCTACTGTTTGGGACAACAGGTTTGCTAATTCAAACTTCCTGCATTTTGAAGAGTTTTTTGTGAAACCCTTCTATAGATTTTTCAACCACCCTTGTGATTTTTCTTTATCCGAAGAAGTGAAAAGGTTTCTTAGGCCTAGAGATTACAATGGACCAATCGACCATAATTGGGGGGATTGGTATTGTTTAGAGAATGCCACAATGATCAAGGTTTATGGCTTTGAAGATGCACCTTTCATTTTTCCTAGAACTGTCCCAGATAGAATTGCCTACCTAGAAATTGTTAGGCAAATGGATTATTCCAATGTTATGAACTTAAGTTCATATGGGAAACAAGCCTTTATGCCCAACACATTGTGCTTTAGTGATTTCACTGTATTAGCCAAAGAAGGTTATGATTTGATTTGGGATAAATTGTTGCACTATAACATGAGAAGAGCTAATGGATGTTGAATTGTTATCCTCCATTAAATGGATATCAAAAACAGGCATGCCACAAAGTTCATCTGAGAAAGTTTCGAGAATGAGGACTCAGGACTATACATATGTTGCCAGGGATAATGATGTTGATGAAACCATGGATGTAGATACAAGACATGAAGACTATAGGTCTTTCATATCCGATGATGAATTTATAAGGAGCTTGGAGTTTAAAAAAATTTTATATAAGAAAAAAGGAAAAGAGATAAGAGGGCAGGTTGATAATGGTACTCTAGGAAATGAGGATCAACTATTGAAAATCCTAAAAGATGAAGTAGATAGGGAAATGATTAACATGACCCCTGAAAAGGGAAGGGACTTGCTAGAAAGGGCAGGTGTCATGATTTTTCTAGGTTTGGATATGAACTCTACTCTAGTTTTTGATAGTTTCTTGAAAGACAACAATGCCACGCACAAGCTAAGTGTAGAAAAGGTGACAAAGGTATACGTAGGATCAAGATACAACCCGGATGATGAGACATTGATGATTTGGGCGTTATATCCTCCTCACAAAAGGTCAATTACTATTGATAGTGAAAAATAATTTGGACATGTCATGACCTTGAAGGCTAGGGAAATTGACCCTGTGGAAACTGCTGATATTGGGATGAACATAACCAAGTTAAACAAAGCTCAAATCCAAGCATTGATAAGGGAAAGGGAAATGTATAAAGCATGTAATGAAAGGATGTTGAGAGAAAATTAACGCTTAAAAGACTTGGTAGGTCCTGTAATAGAGCCAACAAGGATGCTCACCCAAGGTGAGAGTTAATAGAAAAGGGATCATTGGGAAGGATCGACTGCATATTCTCAAGGGAAAACAGATGCACTTGCTGCAATAATCAAAAGAAGATAGGTTGTCCTAATTACTTGGTTGAATTGGCTCTGGGGAAAGCATTCACAATTTGTGGATGCCATAAAGGAACACAAGAGAGTGGACAACAAAATTCAGGAGAAAGTTGAGGAATTGGAGCAGAAGGACACTCCTAGTAATGAAGAGATTGAGAATGCCAATTGTATCATAGACAGACATAGGGATTTCTATGAAGAATTGCAAGGGGATATGCAAGGATTGATAGAGGCTGCCAAAGATAGGTATACCAAGTTGTATGATGATGAAGGAAAAATGAAAGAAGAAAATACATGGAAAAGTGAGTGCGAGGCAATACTCCAAGAGATGTTGAAAGCAACCACTATGGAGGATGTAACATCAGATGAAGCGTGTGAGCAGAATGAGAAAATGATAATGATGGAGATTGTGATCCGTGATGCAATTGGGGATGCTGATACTCATGAGCACCAAGACTATACAGAACATATGTTTGTAGTCCATTTATGGCTTAACAAGAATTAGTTAAATGAAGAATTCGTTAAATTTTTTTATGCTTTAGACTTTTGAAAAGGCATGTCGTTTCAAAAATTGATGTATAAATATCCGTTATTGGATAATTGTAAAGGGTTGGAGGATAGCTAGAAGATACATTTTAAAAAGTAAGAAAATCACCGTAAGTATTTTCAGAATGATATTCAAGGGGACTATGATGCGTGTATAAATTTTGAAGGATCAAATGAATGGAATTTAATGTTGTTACGCTATTCTGGTATCAATTATTTGTTAAAGTTAATTGAAATATTATCAAGTTGTCTCCAAGGTTGATGTTTCTTTGTTATTTAAATTGACATATCAAGTATATTCTCAGTTTATCAGTACACATTTTTTGTATTTGTGTGATGTGATTGGTAGGTTCTTTCAAGCAAAGATTAATTCCTTCAAGTCATTCACAGTAATTTCGAAATTATCATTTGGATCATTAAGAAGAGTTTGATAATTACATCCCCGCATTTTTATACAAGTTATAAACTAAAAATCATATGCCAAATAATTAGAATCCCTGCCAGATAGAAACCCTTCATTCAAAGCTTTCATTTGACTCCATTTTACCCAATAAGGCACCATTCTCCCCTATTTTATATTACATTAGTCCTATTCATTTCATTTGACATCTCTTTAATTAAACTTATTAATTCACACCTTGATATTGCATATACAAGTTATACCAAATTAGGATCACGTCTTTCCATTATTAAATTGTCATTTGTGGATAGTTTGATCAAGTAGGAAGCATAAGTTCAAAATCTGTTACTCACACAGGTGTACCCGCCTAGGTCTAGCAGAGCCTTAAGAGTAGAGGGCCCAGCCATACTGGTTTGCCTAGTCAAGTTGACCAACAACGTAGTGAGAGTTTGGCAACCTCTCATGGTTTATTGAAATCAACGTTTTTGAGAACCAACACAAGGTTTCTTCCAAATGATCTACAATGGTTTGGCTCAGAGGGGCATAAAATATGACCGATATATAATATGGTCTGATAACTATGCAACATAGTTTAAGAACTCACACATTTTCTATTGGTTTTGTAGGATGCATGTAATTAAAGGTGTTCAACATATGTGGAACTTTTTTGAGGCCGAAAATGGAAAGGGGGAGTATGATAGTGTAGGAGCATGCGTGAAAAGAGGATTAGCATGAGAAGAGTTAAAGTATAAAGACAGTGCAAATTTGACAGATGCAAAATGAATCATCGAGTGTTGTAATGCTTCGATGGGTCCAGGTAATGAAGGCACGTCTTTAGTTCATAGATTTTTTTGGTTGATGGATGATACTAACATTGCACCATATGAGGACTGTTGTACACTAATAGGATCAAGTGAGGTACAATATTTTCTTAGCTCAAATGCAGGTTCATAGAGTATTGATACATGAAAGACGACATGCTTTTGTTCTTCATGTACAATGCAAGCCTAGAATGATTGTGAGTCAGGGGAGTGGGTTGACATATGGTTGACAAGTTATCTTAGCCCACTTCACACGTATCACCCTCTGATGGTATTGGAACTGACACAGATGGAATCATCGGTCGACTTTGACCACGTATCAGATCTAGTTCAACCAGGTGATATATCTACTTGCTTAGTTGTTGAAATTGCATATCATTATCTTACTTTGTATTGTATTCGTAATGTTGACAAATTTCAAGATATTTTCTACAGATATCAATGTAGGGCATGTTTATGTAGTTATTGCAGATGAAGACAATGAAGAGGGAACAGACTATTACTTGTGTCATTGTGTTGAGGCCAAAAATAAATTGGAGGCCCCAGTTATAAATGGAGAAAACATCGAATACCCTACAGGCTCAATTGTGGTTACTGGAACATGGCTTAGAAAGTACCCACATTTGAGTGTTAAATATTGGCTATTTCAGGACTTTGACACACATCGTAAGATTCTTCATTACTTGAACCTTGTTGTGGCGTCCAATGTTTGTCTTAAAAAATATGGGGGTAGACCTTTGAAGAAGACCTTGTGGAAGGTCCATGAGTCTGGCCATGAGGCAATACTTGACACAATAAAGAGTAGAACAGACCTGGATGGTTCATTGGATTAATTTGTAAGTATATGCACATTGGTTCTTATTAATTTATACTTGTATACACATTAAGTTTTTTGATGCCAATGCTATCATCTTCTTTTACTTTGCGTATTTGTCAGTAACATACTAAACAATGATTGGTGTCCCCTTGCAAAAAATGCAGATATATGAGCCATCCAAGAGAATGTTATCCAGAAAAGCAATGAAACGTCCTTATTTTGATGCTCTAAACAAATCTCAATCATGATTTTAAGCCATTAGAAAATTGTGTGCAAATTTTGGTGAGGGACTTTCAAGTTATTCATTTGAATTTAACCTTATCATGAGTAGCTATGATGTAGACATTATAAGAGCATATGAAATTTCAGCTTACTCTATTCATGAGAGGTGTTGTGTGCAATAGGTATGTTGGAATTACCAATGAAGATGTATGACTAGGAGTGTCTAAGTTGTGAGACCTGCAGGCCTATCTGTAAGTGCCTTCCATCTATTTTTATTTTATTTCCATTTTGGATGCTCTTTCTTTTTCTCTTTTACTTTGCATATTTGTAAGTAAACTACTAAAAATTGATTGATCTCTCATTGCAAAAAATGCTGATTTATGAGCCATCAAAGAGAATCTCAGCCAAAAAAGAAATGCAACATCCTTATTTTGATGATCTTGAAAAATCTCAATTTTGATTTCAAGCCATTATAAAAGAGCGTGTGAAGCTTAGCGAGGGAATCTGAAGTTACTCTATTGAATTTAACCTCATAATGAGTGTAGACACATAAAAATGACCGAGGTTTGCAAGCTCTATTTTAATCTCTTTCTTCCTAGCATAATTAAGACATTTTAATTATGTCCTTGAATCACATTCGACTATTAATTAAATAATTCATAATTATTTAATTAATTCATATCTGTTTATTCTTCATGATTATTAAATAAATAAATTGTAATTATTTATTTAATGCGTCACTAATTGTCTAAAGTCTTCCTATAATTAAATAAATTTCTTAATTTATTTAATTATCCTTGTCCATTATGTCTTCTTGATTATTAAATAAATAATTTTATTTATCTAATATGTTTCTAATTCTTAAAAAGTCCTCTTATAATTAAATAAATTCTTTTATTTATTTAATTATTGGCACCTTCACATTCCTCTCATTTAAAATAGTCTCAACACCTAAATTAAATAATTTCTCCTCTTTTATTGTGCTCATTTTAAATAAGTCCCTCTTTATAAATTCCCTCTTTTTAGTAAATAATTTAATTTAAATTATTTACTGTCACATGACCCCACCTCTTTTTGAATTAAAATAGTTTTTAATTCGAAAAGTCAACATCCTCTCTTGAATCAAATAATTTTATTATTATTTGATTCCCCAACAACTTCATTTTGTGTGCCTTGTCACATGCATTGTCAACCCTTGATTTGATTTTCTAAAAATTAATCTTGTCCATTCATTTCGAATTTGACCTAATGTTGCCCTAACCCTAATTGTGAGTTGTCATATTGAATCTTGTCCATAGATTCTAGGTCGTTTTTCAATCTTTAATCTCATCCGTCCATACAAAATTGCATTTTCTATAAAATGTCAATTTTGTCTTTATTGGGGGATCCCCCTCTTCTTATTATTTTCTTGTCTTGAATATCATCCTATCTTAGAGTTTCATTTTTATCATCTTGCATTTCTAGAATCTTACATTGTCAAAGCATATCATCTAACATTGTCTTTCACAGATTTTCTCATTACATGTAGATTTATTCTCTTGCATTTTAAATTAAATCCTTCAACACTTGCTAAGTCATGTCATAGATTTAGTTTGCTCACACATAAGCCTGAGGGCATTTCATCATATTGCTGCAAGTAGAGAAGCTTCAATAGAAGTGAGCCATGGAGGAGAGAAAAGGGTGAGACTGTTCTAGTCTCATTCCTTTTCTCATTCTTTTCTCCTTTGCATTTTATTGACTTGATTTGATATTATTATTGCATGCTTTGTTCTAACCCTAGAATCCATGACTATGGATTTTAAAATATTATTTAGATCATTACATTGGTGAACCCGAAAATTTAACACGTTTTTGTAGGTTATAGTAAGTATTTTTTTTTCATCATTTTTCGGATTTTTCGTCATTTTTGTTTTGTAGGTTAGGGTTCAGAATTTTTAGATTGTTTTTGCAGGTGTGCGGAACGATGCATCTAATAGTTCCTGTGACGCATTTGATATTCTGAGCCGCATCTGCATTCTACAGAGCCGTATCTTCTCTGTCAAGCCACATATGCCTTCTCAATTGACGCATCCGACCTGTCAAGCTGCATATGCCCTCTGGAGCGACGCATCTGCTCTGTCAAGCCACATCTGCCCATCCAAACGATGCATTCGCAGAGCCGAGCTGCATGTGACATCCAAAAAGCCACATTTGACCTGTCAATCCATATCTGACAACTTGAAAGCCGCATTTGACAACCCGAAAGTCGCATTTGACTTGATGAACTGCATCTGCCAGAGTGCACTGCATTTGACTGGTAAAATTTCATTTTCTGTTTTCGAATTGTAATCTGGATCCGATGCATCCGCGGCCAATTTTTCATTTTGATGGACTTAAAATGAACCAACCCTAGGGTAGTCATTTAATTGGGAACTTATCAATCCTAGGATGGGCAATTTAATTGGAAATTTATCAATCCTAGGATAGTCACTTCATCTTTTATTTTGTTTGGTTAAAATGAACCCCATGACTGTTGTGAAGCAATATCTTCACTTAGAGTAACAAATTTTTCATTTGGGTTTAAAACTAAACATTTTTCTACTGTGCTTGATTGGATAATAGGTATATGCTCTCCCCTTTATTGGGTGATAAAAAAGCCAAACTTACCCATTTTATTTATGCATTTCAAACTTTATTACAACCTTTAGCAGGCTTGCCGTAGTGGGAAAAAGTACTCACCCTACGGGAACGACCTAAGTGGGAACAACCAAAGCCAGGTTTTCCAACCCACTATAATCAAAAGTGAATTTTGGGGAAACCCATATTCAACGGCAGTAGGAAAGATAACCATCCCCAAAGTCTTTGTTCTAAAAATTGGGAGGTCTCCTGAGGGAGTTTATCTATTTGCCACACCAAACGGAAACCTTGACTAAACACCTTAGTGTAGAGGCCATTCGTGTCAGTATCCAGACATTGTTTCAATCACAATGCAAGGGGAGGGGAGAATCTTCCCCCAAGACACTCACCATATAGTCACCACAGACTGTTTGCTTAGGGGATTTGGTATCCACTTCCATCACCTTGAGTACGCACCTGGAAAAGACAAAAACACGGGCGCCCTCTAGGGGTGACATGGCTATGTGAGTCGATGCGATTTTAAGATGTGGGCTGTGATTGCGACGATGACCTTTTGACTATTAAGAGCGAGTCTATTTGAAGTAATTTCATCTCTATGTGCTTGTCAACTTCTTTCAAACAAACTTCCACAACTAAATATCAAACAAATCTAGATAAAAAACTTGTCAAATCGGCCAAACGTTCTTCTGTTTTCCAGAATTTAATTCCTACAACGCAATAGCACTATCAAAATGCATTTGCTATATCCTGAGCCGTATTCGCTCTGTCAAGGCGCATTTGCTTTAACCTAGGCCACAATTGCTCTGCGGAGTCGCATTTTTCATATCCTGAGCCACATTCCCTCTGCTGAACTGCAATTGACAATCCATGAGTCGCATTTGCTAGCTTAATCCACAGTCGACTGTCATTCAATGCATTCGCCAGTCCAAAAACCACATTTGACATTCTGAACTAAAATTGCTTACTCCTGAGTCGCATTTTCCCTTCCAAAACTACCAGACCTATCAGACCGCATTTGCAAACCTGAAAAGCCGCATTTTCCAATTTGCCGAACATATCAAATTGCTGAAATGCATTCGCCTGGTCAATCGACGCATTTGATATTGAACTGCATGTGAGACCTAAAGTGACGTATTTGACTGTCAGTCAGGAAAACATTAATTTTGTCAAAAACCAGAGGCCAAACTTTTGCAAACATCTTTACTGGCATCTTTTTGCAGTGGTCTCTGTCAAAAATCAGCAAAACAACTTGTCCAAGTCATCCATCTTTGTATGTTGGTTTTCATCTAGCTTGCAATCCATCATTCTCATCTTCATAGGCAAAGTATAAAGTCCTCAATTGCACACCTTTGGGATAGGAAAACTTTCCTTTCTTTGTCAAACTATTTGTCTTAACAATACATTGTCATTGTCCTTTGGTGAGCTATTTCCAACTCATAAGTCTAGTGTGGAAATCTCACGTTGTCATTTTATCATCTTGTCCTTCAAATCAGTCCTTTGACAAATCCAAATCGAGACATTGGCTAGACTTTGAGTGGTTAGAATACCTTTCTTAAAAATCATTCCACATAAGGCATCCCTTTTTTATCACTTTGCATTGTCACCTTGCATAAAGCATAGTCCCACTTCCTCCACCATCATGTCTTCAAGTCACTATGACATGCTTGCTAGTCAAATTGAATGCTAATTCAATAGTAAGGGTCAAGCACAACTTGCTAGGGAATTCAAAACACTATACATCCAATCCAAGTCCAAATTTACAACCCCTAGCCCACCATCCATCTATACATCTTGCCAACAATCCATGAGTCCTAGTACTCTTTCCATCTACTATCAAGAGTCCCCTAGCACCATCCATGACACTAAGTCACAAAAAAATTCCATTGGTCATACCCACCCTAACTTTGACAAGGGAAATCAACCATCCATCAATCCAAACCAACTATCCACATCATATCCTAGTCCTCCATTTGCATCATATCCTAGTCATTCATCCATGTCATATCCTAATCCTCCACCCACGTCATATCCTATTCCTTCATTTGCATCATATCCTAGTCCTTCATTCACATCATATCCTAGTCCTCCATCCATGTCATATCCTTGTCATGCATCCATGTCCTATTCTAATCCGTCATCTCATCCTAGTCCTTCATCCACTAACCCTTTCCAAACCTCCATGTCACATCCTAGTCCATTATACACCAATCCATTCCAAGACACTCCATTTGGTCATGAAAACATATCTTTTCATGGTCTCCAAAGTCCCATATTCTTACCTACACTTAAGGATACATGTCAAGAGGAAATTCCAAAGCATGAAATCATAACATCACCGTCTTGTCCATATCAAAGTAGTCTATTGGACCCCATTTTTACATCCATTCAAGAAGTCCTCCTAGATCATTATGGTATACCAAATACACCTATCCTTGGTAAAGATTCCATCCAAAACCATGTCATTCAAGAGGAACCTATCCTTGGTCAAGACCCTATTTTCGATCATGTCATTTCAACTAAGCCCATATTTGATCAAGACACTACTTTTGAAGAAGTCCAAAATGATCCACTCCTTGAGCTATATGCCATTCATAATGAACCACTTGAAGATGATTCCATCCAAACTTTAAGTATTGACACTTCCAAAAGTGAGACACTTGCCTCCATGGGACACATAGATGATCTACCACTAGAACAACAGTCTCCTAGCATAGACATATTTGCAAATGATCAAGCTATAAATGAATTTAGTGGGCTCTATGAAAATGATCATGAAGACAGTTTTGACATAGACTTGGAAGCACCAACAAAATCATCAGAATTCAATATGACAGAAAATCAAATTGAAGATGTCAGTCAAAAATCTATCGAATATGTCAATGAAGCTACAACATCCTATCAATTAGGATCATCTATCTTTTTCAGAGCAGGCTTTCTCACAGATGAGAAGATTTCAAGCATTAATTTCCACAATAAGGATGGGTTAGCATCTTGCTTCCAAAATAACAAGTACCCCATCGCAAGCAAAATTTTTCAGAACATGCATTATCAGGGAAAAGGATTAGGCCTACACGAGCAAGGAATCTTGGAACCCGTACAAGTTCAGGCACATTACAGACATCAAGGTCTTGGCTATTCATCAATCGGAAAATCTAATGATGTTAGTGGTCCCTCCTCGATATTGGGGGCAACTTTATCTAGTACAAACATCAAAATGGGTATCATGAGTAGTCCTTGTCATAAGGTTGTTGCCAACACTCCTTCCATCCACACCATACACTATCATTCCAACATGAATAAACCTTCCATTTGGAACCAACAAAATTATTACAAATCCAAAGTTCAAAATCACATGTCAAAGGCCATGGAATCAAACATAAAGTCAAGTGGAAAAATGAAGCTAAAATGGATCCCAAAACAAAGTGGATCAAATCAAGAAAAGAATAAATCAGGCAACGAAAAGATGCCCAATCCAAAAGTCAAGAAAAATGTGGAGCCACAACATAAGAGGACTCCCACATATAATCAATGTCCACCTCCTTCAAAATGGGCATCAAGCAAGACATATAAAAGTGTTGGTTCCAAACGCTATCCAAGATCCAACCTCCATCATCCATTACCCCAAGTGTGGAGAATAAAAACCAATACATCCAAACATCCAACGAACCCATCCACGTCCACCATCATCCATCATAATCCTACATTCTCCTTAAAATCCAAACATCCCATGTCACAAATCCGTCGAATCTTGGAAGCAACTCTTTATCATAAGGACTCTCATGGCACTCTATCACGATGCGCGTATTTTGATAAGGCCAACTCTAGTATCAAAAGGGATCACAATGAAATCAATCAGTTGTATGCAAGTGTTATGATCTTGACAAAGCAACTACTTCAGAAAGGTCATTATTGGAATGTAATGGCACCAGTCTCTACATCGGCACCATCAAAAGATTGAACACAGTCAGTGGTCATCTAAAGAATCAAGGCTATTCGGCAAAAAAATCAAAAATACAAAAAAATTGAAAAGGAAAAAAAAGACAAAAATAGTAAAGAGAAAAATTTCATCCAATAGTGAAAACCATTCTTGTGGCGCTCTGGATAAGTACCATGATGAAAACCTGACAAATAGGCATCATGTGTAGAATAAATTATCTATGTGGACCATTACACTTAGGGGCAAGTCATCTCATCTCCCATTCCCTTCACATGAAATTTCTTATGACCTTTCCATCTATCCATCCAAGCCTTGTCATTTCGTCCATTGTCCCACCTATTTTGATCTTGGCAAAGACTAGGGAAAAAACACAAATCATGCTTTGGGAAAATTTTTGACATGTCTATCTTCTGGTCATACCCTATTCCATATCATGTCATTACCATCATAGCCTCATGTGACATTGTCCTTGACAACTATATGATAATAGTCCTCATGTCTCCTATCTTTTATAGAAGCCATCCATTGTCCTTTTATACCTATCACCCATCTTGGTTTCCCTTGTCAATGGTCTAAAGATCCCTCGTCATCCCATCTAGTCCTACCTAAGTCACTCCAAATGCACCAATATGGAAAACCTAGTGCATCATCCAAAACACTCCTTGAATTTGTCCTTGGCCTTGCTGCAGACTTTTATCCTCTTGTCATATCATTGTCATCCTCACGTTGTTTCGGGATGTGTCCTTCCCATGTCAAACAATGTTGTCATTGTCATTGTCACCTATCAATCGGTATTCAGGTTGACTAGCAGCAAAATCATGGTTATCCATGGATTCATGTGCGTCGACATCATTCACATGCATTTGTCACAATTTTCATAAAACATCAAAAAGACCTAAAAATTTGAAAAAGTATTGAAAAAATCTTAAAAATCTAAAAGGTCCTAAATAAAATACTAAAAATTGTATAAAGTCCTGAAAAAAGACCTAAAAATTGAAAAATATCTTGAGAAAATACAAAAAACATCCAAATCAATGTCAAAATCCCAAAAATAGAGTCAAAGTCAATCATGTCTAGTCAGTCCAATCAATCTCGTTAGACAATCTTTATCCCAGTCCGAACTACGTTGTCTCTACGCATTTTCTACGTAGGCAAGATTCATCTTTGAATCCTCGAGACATTAGGTCAATCCTTTTAGGTTTTTCAAAATAAAATCATAAGTCAAACATGGTCGCATCAGTCAAATAAAGTGGACATAGTCACACTTGACACAAGACAGTCATCCGAAACATCAATGTCACAATTGTTCAAAATCATATATCATAAGCCAATCAATCTTGCAGTCAAAATCAGTCAGCTTGCCAAAGCATTGGTCAAAATGCCAGTCTCTTGTCACTTTTTGGTCCTCTTCAAGATGTGTCCTTCTTGGATGTGGACCTCGTCAAAGTGTCATTTGCCCTTTCAGGATGTGTCCTTCCTGACTTTAGGCACCGTCAAACTGTAAAACCGTCAAAACTATCAAACTATCAAACAATTAATTTTCGACAAACAAACATTGGCAATGCAATTAAATGGCTATTAATTTTTGGCTATTTTGTCTTACCTTTTTTTTTTGACTTGTCTTTTGGTCATGTTACTAGCTACCTCAAGGATGTCCCCTGAAGGATTTAGAGGTGCGACGACGTCTCATTGACCTATTTTATTTTTCTTTGACTGCTGTCTATGGATTGTCTTGACAAAAGGACTGGGGCAAATGGGCCTCTAGTATGAGTTAGGATATTCCTTGTCTGTGATTGTGTTTTTTGCAAGTGGATGACCTTGCACACCTTGGTCTATGTCTTACCATGGTGTTTTTTGTCCATTTGTGTCATTCTTTTTTACCGCCCAATGATGATTCGAGCAATTAGTACTCTGGCAAACGTTGAAGGATTCTAACATGCATTTCATTTTTCCACACTAACTTGCATTTCCTTATATCCTAACATTTATCCTTTTCTCTCTACCATTTCTTTGTCTCATCACATTCTAGTCTTCTCATCAATTTCGAGAGCACACTTGTGTTCTTGAAACCCAACTATCCTCTCGAGGGGGCATACCGCTACCTCCTCATCATTCTTCCTCATCTCATCTTGCATTGGGGCATATTTTTGATTTATTTTCATTACCACAATGCGACAGGCTGCATTATGACAAAGAGGGGCAAATGTAGACACATAAAAATGACCTAGGCTTGCAAGCTCTATTTCTAATCTCTTTCTTCCTAGCATAATTAAGACATTTTAATTATGTCCTTGGTCCACATTCACTATTAATTAAATAATTCATGATTATTTAATTAATTCATATCTTTTTATTCTTCATGATTATTAAATAAATAAATTTTAATTATTTATTTAATTACGTCACTAATTGTCTAAAGTCTTCCTATAATTAAATAAATTTCTTAATTTATTTAATTATCCTTGTCCATTATGTCTTCTTGATTATTAAATAAATAACTTTATTTATTTAATATGTCTCTAATTTAAAGTCCTCTTATAATTAAATAAATTCTTTTATTTATTTAATTATGGCCATCTTCACACTCCCCTCATTTTAAATAAAATCATTTATTTAAAATAGTCCCAACACATGAATTAAATAATTTTATTATTTAATTCCCCCTCTTTTATTGTGCTCATTTTAAATAAATTTATTTATTTAAAATAAGTCTTATTTAAAATTCCCTTCTTTTGTAAATAATTTAATTTAAATTATTTACTATCACATGACCCCACCCTTTTGAATTAAAATAGTTTTTTTATTCAAAAAGTCAACATCCTCTCTTGAATCAAATAATTTTATTATTATTTGATTCCCCAACAATTTCGGTTTGTGTGCCTTATCACATGCATTGTCAACCCTTGATTTGATTTTTCTTAAAATCAATCTTGTCCATTCATTTCAAATTTGACCTAATGTTGCCCTAACCCTAATTGTGGGTTGTCATATTGAATCTTGTCCACAAATTTTAGGTTGTTTGTCAATCTTTAATCTCATCCGTCCATACAAAATTGCATTTTCTATAAAATGTCAATTTTGTCTTCATTGTGGGATCCTCTTCTTATTATTTTCCTGTCTTGAATATCATCCTATCTTAGAGTTTCATTTTTATCATCTTGCATTTCTAGAATCTTACATTGTCATAGCATATCATCTAACATTGTCTTTTGCAGATTTTCTCATTGCATGTAGATTTATTCTCTTGCATTTTAAATTAAATCCTTCAACACTTGCTAAGTCATGTCATAGATTTAGTTTCCTCACACATAAGGCTGAGGGCATTTCATCATATTGCTGCAAGTAGAGAAGGTTCAATAGAAGTGAGCCATGGAGGAGAGAAAAGGGTGAGACTGTTATAGTCTCATTCCTTTTCTCCTTTGCATTTTATTGACTTGATTTGATATTATTATTGCATGCTTTGTTCTAACCCTAGAATCCATGGCTATGCATTGTAAAATATTATTTAGATCATTACAATGGGTACCTATGATGTAGAAATTTAAAGAGAATCTTGAATGTATGAGTGACATTGTAAAATATCTATGAGAACAAAGTACCTAAGGCATTGTAATGAGATATACTTACATAATGAGATTTACTCAAATATTGTAATTTTAGAGTTCATGTTTGGTGCAGTAGCACCTTGTTCTGTAAATGCCTTCAATAGGAAAATTTACAAATTTTGAATTTTGAAATGTAAACAATGTGAAAAAGGTCATATGTAATGTATTCAAAGTCTCAAAGAGGTCATTAGGTGATTAGAAAAATGATATAAAACATGTAAGGCTGAATTAGGATGTTTTAGGTGTGTGTGTGTTTATTTGTGCAGGGGAATTCAACAAAAAAAGGAACACACCTTTAAAAATTCAAGAACTTCCTTAACTTGTTGAGGCAGCAATTATCATGTATCCAAACCCTTATATCTGCAATTTGTCTCAGGACAAACTTACTTCACCATGCCAAACCAAAACCCGTATTTTATGCTAAGATAAGGAGGGTTTATTGAAAGGAATGGTTCCACACCTTACCAGAACATACCACCACCTCAGACCTTCTCAAAATCACCTACAAAAACTCAAAATACAATCACCCAACCTCTACATGCAATATTTTATCAAACCCTAGGGTGAAACCTCATTTTTCATGCCCTTTTCCATCAAAATCTACAAGGTTAGCAACACAAAACCCATAAAAATTATTCCATTTAACTAATAATTTTTTTGTCTAATCCAACAGGAACATGTTGGGCCCCTCTAGAAAAACCTATCTCGATATTGGCTATCATGGAGTGGTTTTCCTATGGCGGCGGATTTCACTTGATATAAAAAGTGTCAAATTCAAGTTGTGCAAAGTTGCAAAGTGGTGTAACCTTCGCTTTGCAACACGTGTGACCAAACTAATTGCTCTAACGCATCCGAATACGTATGTTTATGCTATGTATGTTCTTCTTTCACACCAAAGCCCGTGGAATCGCTCCGAGCTATGTTACGCCAGATTGATCCCTTAAGGGTCCAAAGAGAAAAATGGCTGCAAACTTCAACATGCTATTAATCGGATACCAAGATTCTTAGAAACTTCTTGTCTTATCCTACAAGATCATGTTGGGCCTTTCTACAAAAAAATCTCTCAGTTTTGGCTATCTTGGAGTTCTTTTTCTGTGGCGACGGATTTCCACTTGATGGAAAAAACATCAAATGCAAGAAGTGCAATGTTGCAAAGTGGTGCAACTTTCATTCTGCAACTTGTGTGACCAAGAGGACTATTTGAACATGTCCGAATATGTATTTTTATGCTAGGAATGGTCCTCTTTCACACCGAAACACGCGGAATTGCTCCGAGCTACGTTCCACCGGATTGATCCCTTAAGAGTGCAAAGTGAAAAATGGATGCAAAATTCATCATGCTATTACTCAGATACCGTGATTCTTAGAAATTTATCATTTGATCCTATAAGATTTTGTTGGGCCCCTCTACAAAAATCTCTCTCAGTTTCGACTATCTTCAAGTGGTTTTCCCATTGCAGTGGATTTTCACTTGATGGAAAAAGTATCAAATTCAAGCTGTGCAAAGTTGCAAAGTGGTGCAACTTCCGCTTTGCAACTCGTGTGACCAAGTAGACTATTCTAACACATATGAATACGTATTTTTACGCTAGGCATGGTCCTCTTTCACATTGAAACACACAGAATCACTCTGAGCTATGTTCCACTGGATCGATCCCTTAAGGGTCCAAAGTGAAAAGTGGCTTCAAACTTCAACATGCTATTACTTGGATATCGTGATGCTTAGAAAATTCTTGTCTAATCCTATAGGATTATGTTGGACCCCTCTACAAAAAATCTCTCAGTTTCAGCTATCTTGGAGTGGTTTTCCCATGGCGGGGGATTTTCACTTGATGGAAAAAGTGTCAAATTCAAGCTACACAAAGTTGCAAAGTGGTGCAAATTTCGCTCTACAACTCATGTGACCAAGCAAACTATTCCAACGTGTCTGAATATGTATTTTTTATACAATAGGCATGGTCCTCTTTCGCACTGAAACACGTGGAATTTCTCCAAGCTATGTTCCACTAGATCGATCCCTTAAGGGTCCAAAGTGTAAAACAGCTACAAAATTCAACATGATATTACTCAGATACCGTGATGCTTAGAAAATTCTCATCTAATCCTACAGGATTATTTTTGGCCCCTCTACAAAATCCTCTCTCGGTTTTGAGTATCTCATAGTGGTTTTCCCGTGGCAGCAAATTTTCACTTGATGGAAAAAGTGTCAAATTGAAGCTGTGCAAAATTGCAAAGTGGTGCAACTTTTGCTTTGCAACTCATGTGACCAAACTAGCTGATCCAATGTGTCCGAATAGGTATGTTTATTCTAGGGATGGTCTTATTTTGCCCTAGAACATGCAGAATCGCTCCCAGCTACGTTCCACTAGATCGATCCCTTAAGGGTCCAAAGTGCAAAATGGTTGTAAAATTTAGCATGCTATTACTCGGATACCGTGATGCTTAGAAACCTCTCATTTGATCTTGCAGGATTATGTTGGGCCCGTCTACAAAAATCTCTCTCAGTTTTGGCTATCTTGGAGTGGTTTTCCTGTGGCAGTGGATTTTCACTTGATGGAAAAAGCATCAAATGCAAGCAGTGTAAAGTTACAAAGTGGTGCAAATTTTTCTCTAGATTCGTGTGACCAAGAGGACTGTTCAAATGCATCTGAATAGGTATGGTTATGCTAGGCATGGTCCTCTTTTGCACTAAAACATGCAGAAT
>CM021108.1:85185554-85366643 GCA_007115665.2 Sequoiadendron giganteum
CTCGGAGCTATGTTCCACCCGATCAATCCCTTAAGGGTCCAAAGTGGAAAATGGCTGCAACCTTCAACATGCTATTATTGGGATACCGTGACACTTTGAAAGTTATCATCTTATCCTACAAGATTTTGTTGGTCCCTTCTACAAAAACCTCTCTCAATTTTGGCTATCTCGGAGTGGTTTTCCCATGGAGGCGGATTTTCACTTGATGTTAAAAGTGTCAAACTCAAGCTGAGCAAAGTTGCAAAGTGATGCAACTTTCGCTCTGCAACTCGTGTGACAAAGCGGATTGTTCCAACATGTCTAAATAGGTATATTTATTATAGACATGGTCCTCTTTTTCACTGAAACACGCGGAATTGCTTTGAGCTACTTTCCACCGGATCGATCCCTTAAGGGCCCAAAGTGCAAAATGGCTGCAGTTTAGCATGTTATTACTCAGATATCGTGATGCTTAGAAACTTCTCGTTTGATCCTATAGGATCACATTGGGACCCTCTACAAAAAAATTACTTTTTTTTGGCTATCTCAAAGTTGTTTTCCTATGGAAATGGATTTGAACTTGATGGAAAAAGCGTCAATTTCAAGTTGTGCAAAGCTACAAAGTGGTGCAACTTTTGTTTTACAATTCGTGTGACCAAACTAACTGCTCCAATGTATCCCTATAGGTAGGTTTATGCTAGGCATGGTCCTCTTTTGCACCCAAACATGTGGAATTGATCTGACTTGCATTCAACTAGCTTGTTCCCTTATGATGGCATGCAAAACACTGGAAAAGAGAAACATACAAACAACAGTTGAGAAGTTCGAGTATTCCACACAAAAAATGTATGATCATTGGTGTAGAGAACCTTGTTCCTCCATTTGATGAAGAAGATCTAGTTCAGTGGTTTTAGTGATGGTGAATAGGTTGGTCAATTAGTTGTTGTGCGTATTTTGAGCATGCTTTGTCTTGAATTAGGTATGTTTTAGGGTGACTTTTGGTTCTAGTGGTAAAAAATGTGAAAATTTCAATCTTGCACTAGAAGTTGTCTTTGTAGCCTTTGAAGGCAAATTTGTGAATTTTTATATCATGGTGAAAGAATGGAGTTTTTTCAAAGTAATAAGGCTTTTTGTATGTCATTTTTCTGGGTTTAGAGGTCATTAGATGTACTCATTAGGTTGGAGGAGTCTAAAGTTGCAAATTTGTAAGTTGCTTAAAACAACAAATTTGAAATGCAACAGTTACTTGTTTTGAAAGTTGGTTTTTACTTAGTTGAGGGTGTGGATCAGTTAGAGAAGGGTGCAAAACACTATGTAAATCCTTGAGAGGCTCGAATGGAGGTTGTTGATGAACTTCTGGAGAAGATCTAATAAGAATTATTCACACTGTTCTTTGTTTTTTAGATTTTTGATACAAACTTGTTGATCTCGTACCTGGTACGACCTCCAAATTTTAGACAAAGAACATATTGGAATATTTTTATGAATCATTTCATGGTGTAGACATGGAAAATGTACAGTTTCATTTTGGCACGCTTGATTCCGATCACTAATATCATTTCCTCCAGAATCACACTCTTAGCTTATCAACACCTTTCATCCCTTAATTAAATAAATCACTATTCACTTAATTAAGTCTTCCTCCTCCTGTGATTAAATTAATCAATTTAATTTAATTAACCTTACATTTCTATTTAATTAAATAAATCATTTTATTTGATTAAATTCTCTAAAGTCCTCGTATTAAATTAAATAAATTAAACCTTATTTGATTTAATCTAATATTTCCCTCCTTAGTTAAATAAATCAAATCATTTATTTAAATAAATCATTTCCTCTCAATTCTTGACTTCAATAAATTCATAAATTCAGGTCTAAATTGTCACATCATCTAATTCTTCATTAAATTAATCAAAACCATGATTAACTTAATCGCTCTCATTAAAATCCTCTAGAGAATGCAAGCTGCACAATAAATGAATTACTTTGATTTATTTAAATTCTTTATTTTCCTTCACATAGCATCAAAAGGGAACATACCCTCATTTGAATTCAAAAAGGCCAAGTGGACTTGGTCCTTCCAACAACGCATTTAAGACCTCTTACATGTCCCTGGCCTTGAGCCAAGTGACATTAACTTCATTCATCTTCCCTCTTCAACAAGTCATCTCATAATTTCAAATTAAAATTTATGCATTTATTGGCACTTTGGCCAAAATGTGCACAACCACTAACCATTCACATCTTGACATGTGGCAGTCAACCATTGGGTTGAACAATAGTCCCACATTTCTCAAATCTTACTTTATCTTCCAAATTGAAAGTTATAAATTGGAGGCTTTTCTCCTCATTATCTATCCACAATCTTGATGTAAAGTTACTCTCTTCACATTGAGAGCTAATTTTTCCCATCTCACTCAATCATTCACTATTTTCATAAATTATAACAAGGTTATGCTGAAATCTCTTTGGAGATTTGACCATTACTCAATCAATCTACATTGCAACTTAGGAATTGGGAAAGGGCCAATTGTAACGGTTCATTGGCACCGATTCCCCCATGGGATCACTAATCTATTGGCTTAATTAGGATTTAATTTTGTTTTCTTATATTGCGTTTTTCATTTCCTAATTTTTAGTTTGAATGGATGGATTTCATGGGGAATCTCTCTACTTGTTTGCATGCATTTTATCTAACATCCTAATGTGTTTTTTTGCTCTTGTGCATTTATAGGTTTAGGGGTTCACATTTTGCTGCTAGAAGGAGGGCAGCTCAAGAATTTCATCATATTTTTTGTAAAAAAATTTGTGGTTTTAACATTTTTTGTCTACACACAGGAAACTGCACCGTGGGTAGTTCAGGTGGTCCTGTATTCCACCACTTACTCATATAAGACACTGTATTGCACCACACCCCTTGAAATCCATGACACTATATCGAACCACAGTCATTTCCCGCCTTTAAATTTCAAATCTTCCCAGACGTTACTAGTTGCAAACTCCGCCACTTGCTGAATTACACTGCACCCATGGTCTTTGTTCCTACAGAGTGCAGCACATAGTCAACCGCGCGATGCTATATAGCACCGCCTATTTACCAAACTGTGCCGCACCCGCTAACTATGCCACGAAGAACATTCCGGTTTTAAAATTTTTACATGTGCTTTTGTATTTTTGGACTTTCTAACTTTTGACCTATTTGTTGATTTTGTGCTCTCTGTTTTCTATCATTTTGTAGGTTGGAGCAAGGAAGGAGTGAAGAAAGAGGCTCATCATGACATCATGGTCACCATACACAAAGTTTTTTTAAACACTAAAGTGTTCTTCAACACTCTTTAAGGATTTTTAGATTCTTGTTTAAAAGGAATTTGTTAATTTCATTTGCCTTAGGAACACTAAATTTATTTTTGGGGTTCTAAAATAAATAGTTAAATTTCTTTTCAAAAGTTGCCAAGGGGCTAAAAAGAACTTTAGAAAAATATACTAGATTTTTTTTAAAGGTTAACAATTGAACAAGGCAATCTCACATTTCCTTTGGCGCTTAAAAAGAACTCATCATTGCTTTGAGGGATTGAAAGATGAACAAGTTTTTTTCATGTTTGCAATCTTTTTCACAAATTAACATCATTTAAAATGTGTATGCACTTCTCTCATGCTTCACAATGATCTTGAGAATCAAAAACATTTTTGTGATATTAAGTTGTCCAAAAGATTGCCTCCACATTTCGATTTGGGAACTTAAAATTAAAAAAAAAATGCGAGTGTGAATAAACTTATTGCGAGTGTTCTCCCTTTGTTTCTAAACGAAGGTTGATCGAACTACGAATATGTTTATTCGCTTTTTTTTAAATCTTAGAGGGCCTGCCTTGTGGGAAAAAGTACTCACCCAAGGGAACGACCCAACCGAGAACATGCTAAAGCCAAGCAACTTCCAACCGGTATATAAGTGTGGATTCTTGAGGAAAGTTCAAGAATCACAAGGATTATTCCGACAAGATGGACAGAAATGGACTCTCACCGATGTTGGATAATCCCCCATGAACATAATACCCGAATTAAAACCCTTTGTTTAGAAAAAGGCCAAAACCTTGTCTATTTTGTTGGTGCAAAAGGTCATGTCCTTTGAAGCCGCCCCATGCTATACATGTGGTTTTTTTGTAGAAATGGAAAGTATGCCATGGGAGATTCATGGCTACTAATGCTTGGCTAACCCGAGAAGTGTGTGCCATGGAGGGGAGCTAGTGTGGTCAAGCATTTATTTATTTGCACAAAATAAGCGCAACTGGATTTGTCCAAGTGGGAACCCAACAAAATATTGTCTCATCATCCTAGGGTTGTAAAAAGTGCTTCGAAGTGGAAAACAAATTGCTTGGTTCTCGAAAACATTTGCAAAAACAAACATTCACAAGATCTCAAAGTTTCAAACCCCTTGTAGGAAACAGATATCTTTGACGAATTTAGAGACTCTTGCTTTCCCTAGGGATCATATCCTTAGAGGTTTCTAAGTGTTTGGATTCTATCATCATTTGTTTTCAATAAAGGTTAAACATAGGTAACTTTTGTCCTATTTTCCTTGATTTCCACACAATGGACCTTGTGGGATGAGAAAGAAAGTGGGACATTAGATATATAGTTTGAAACATAAACAAGCAAGTGTCTTTGGTAAAAAGAATTCATTAAGCCAAGATACAGAGACAAATTGATCTTCATATGTGTTGCTCCAAATGATTTCCTAAAAGATCAAGATTACAAAACCAAGGTTCAAGAGGATGAGTCTAAAAGCCCATGAACAACGCCTTGAAATTCTCCTTGAATTCAGAGAGAGACTAGTATACAACTTCTACAAAAAGGCTTCAAGGAATAATTCAACTTTGTATGTGTTCTACTACCAACAAAATCCTGAACTTTTTAAAAGGTTTGCTTTCCTGACATAGGAAGTCTAGCGTGTTCTTCAACACTGAGGTCTTGTAGAAAGATTTGGGTCTAGGTTCAAGTCTAGAATCAAAGTTGTCACCCGCATCCATGTTTCCATCAAATCAAATCTCATCCCATCATCAAAATTCTTGAGAACTCTAGAAAAATCACTCATGCTAAACTTAAAGGACTAAACCAACATCACCTTATCTTGGCTTAGCACACCTAGCCAAAATAGTCAAATTTTTGAACGGATTTACCTCTAGGATAACACAATTTCATAAGGTCTTCTAGTTCACAATCACATTGACTTAAGACACTTAGTCAATTCATCCACTTGTGCAAGTTCCCTTAGGATAACACAACTTCCCAAGGGACTACAACTTCACTACAATCTTGTTTGACTCAATACACCTAGTCAAACCATCACAATCAATCTAAGCCCCCACAAGTTTAGCATAACCCTTCAAAGGTTCTCCAAAAGGTTTCACTCAGTCACTTCATCCATTTATCCCATCATTATTACCACCATCTTTGATCTTTGGCTTCCATAGTTCTTCTCTTTTGGGCTTAAAAGGTTAGGATCAGATGATCCCTATTTTTTATGGTTCAAACAAGATCACAACACAAGAAGAACATGGAAAATATCAGTGAAATATTAACTTCCATTGACATGAGTCAAGTAACCTCTGAAATAAACCTGCTAGGATCAAACAATCCCCCAAGTAGCTCTTCTTTGCCATTGCAAAATCCTCAAGGGGAGAGTTATGAAGAGGACATCACAAATGAGGATATGGGGATGACACAATCTGAAATAATAACAATGGTTCAAAATCCAGAGAACCACAAAATTGTTAGTGCCATGTTCAAATAATTAAACACATTAGAAGAAGGAGGGGTCCAATTCCCTTCTGACCTTGACGCAAGTACTAGTATAGACATGCCTCTTACAAACGCATCCCCTATATCGAATATCAATCAAGAAATGCCTCACACCACATCGACCATCACACCAACTTCACCAATGGTCAACAAAGGGAGTGCTATGTTTCGAGAGTTGCAACAGCGTCGCCTTGTGACCAAAAAAGAGGTGGCCATCACCACCACACTGGATAATTTTGTCTCAATAAATCCATTACACCCATACATCCCACTCATATTCCATAATTTCGCTAGTTCATCTTCATTCCATGCCTCACCAGCCTGCCAACCAAACATGCAAACTTCTCTACCACAAGGAGAAGGTGGTTTTTTTGGAACAACCGATGTTGCTAATCCATTTTCATTCTAGAGTAGCATACCATCTCTTCCCCCATTTCCATTCACAACTACAACACCTCTCGGATTAGGTTTTCCCCCCCTAAATACCAATAGTTTCTCATAACAGGGCAATATGAACATCACATCAAATTCCCTCTTCTTGCCCATAACATCATAACAAAAAGTGGCAACCACTCAAGCCACTACATCAATCAATCCTCAAATATCCCAAAGCATACCCTCTCAAGGACCGAGCATCTCGACCACCCCACCAACAACCCAAATCCCAATCACCACCATAGCCCTTTGACCTATCACAACGGTTGGCATGATTCCCATTCCACCACCGATCCCACCAAAAGCCAACATGAAAAATTCATTCACCACTCTAATCCAAACCCTTGAAAAGGCCAACCACCAAAGATTACTCAAGCAAAAGCAGCAAGCAAAATCCCAAGTGCAAGCCCAAGTGCAAGCCCAAGCCCAACAATAGGCGCAAGCCCAATATCAAGCACAACTACAAGCAATCCATTTGCAAGCATACCAATAGGCCCTACAAGACATTCAAGCACATCAAAAAGGAAAACAACAAGCTTTCTTGGCACAACAGAAAATCAGCCAACAATAAGCTTTGTTGGCGCATTAGTAGCTCGACCAACAATAAGCTTTGTTAGCGCAACAACAGCTTGACCAATAACAGGCTTCATGGGAATAACAATAGATGGACCAGCAAGAAGCATTTTTGGAATGACAGCAGCAAGATCAACAAGTGTTGTTGACATAAATGGAGGCATACCATCTGGCTTTGAACGCATAGCAGAGCTTGCAGCAAACACCCACTAGTACTCTTCGTACCCATCAAGCACCTCAAATACCTCACAACTCATTCATTCCACCTCCCAACCCAAGCAAAGATGTCACAATGCAAATCAAACTGCTTTTTCAGCAAGTGTTAGAACTACAAGTAGGTTAAACCACGAGAACACTAGGCAACTTGTGCTCTTATCCTTTTGATAAAATCCCCACCATGATACCATTCCCAAAGGGATTTGAGATCCCCAAATTTGACAAGTATAATGGAACAGGTAACCCTGAAAACCACATCAAAGAATTTCAAGTGCATTGCATGAAGGTTGCATACGATGACACATATCTAATGCGACTCTTCCCACATAGTCTAACTAGTCCAGCTATGGAATAGTTTTCTCGCCTACCCACAAGAATTAAAACATTTGATGAAATCATGGAAGCTTTCCTTAAGAATTATGCTTTCAACATGGGTGCGGATGATAGCTTGGAAGAACTATCAAAACTAAAATAAAGAAAAGGAGAGTTGTTCGCATCCTTCTTGCAACGATGGCAATCCAAGGCTAATCAAAGCAAGTGGACCATGATAGAAGAACAACAAGTTTGCACAATCATATCCAATTCAGATGAGAACATGGAATTCTACTTGAAAATGCAATGCATCACATCCTATGATGAACTGATCCCAAAGGTACTCAACATCAAAAGAGCCCTTACTACATGAGGAGGTGCATCAAGATTCACCCCACCATAGGATAACTGCCTATCTAACAACTATAATGATAAACCTCGAACATGGTTGAGGAATAAAAACATCACGAACAACAGCGTGGTCGATGCTAAAGTGGTGATCAGTGCCCCGAAGTAGAACATCCAATCCCATCATCAACTGTAAAATAATAATCGCAACAATGTGCAGTCTAAAGAAGTAGTAGCACCACAACAACCAACTCCCACCAATCAAATCAAAAACTTAGGTAATCAAGGAGGACCACCTCCCTGAGGCAAGTATCCCCCCAAGAGGAAGTTCACGGCTCTTGGTGAATTGATTGAGTCCATAATGAAGAAGCTGGTCAAGGAGAATCTAATAAAAGTCTCTAACTTGGAGCAATATGTGGAAGCCATGACCAAGCCGCCATGGTATAATGAAAACCTCCTTTTGTGACTTTCATAAAGTCAAAGGACATACCACCGCTAATTGCATGAGGCTGAAAAACATCATCCGAAACCTCATCGACTATAAGATCATCAATATCAAATAGCCAGCTAGCAACCAAGATTTTAAAATATACACGAATCCGATGCCGAACCACAACCAAGAGAAAAATCAAGGAAATAATCAAGGGAACAATAAGGGCAAGCAAAAGTATTCTAGTGCTAATCTAGTGTATGAGGAGATAGTCGGGTGTGTCGATGAAATGGTCACTGTCATAAATGTCAAAGGAGCCAACAACGATTGTGGAGTCACCACACATGGTGGAAAGGTTACCATTGCGAGGGCATGAGCTAAGACCCCAATTTATAATACAAAAGCCATCCCCTGTGACTACAATGTCATTGACCAGTTGAAAAGAACCCCCACCCAAATCTCCATCATGGAGCTATTAAAAATTTTCGCTGCACATAGGCAAATACTTGATGAAGCATTAGCAACCTCCATTTCTCCATCATCCTTGACACAAAGCAGTTCCAAGCTATGGTGGGTAACATCGTTACCCCAAATCTCATTACATTCTTTGACCAAGATTTCCCCCTGCAGCCATCTCATAACCATGCACTCCACCTTCAAGTGCTCATCCATATAAATAAATTCAAAAAAGTCCTAGTGGATGGAGGTGCGGGCCTTAACATTTGTTCTCTAAATATCATAAAGAAATTGGGATTTGCCGAGGATTCCATTAGTAAGAACAAAATAATCACGATAAGGGCGTATGATGATCAAGAAAGAGTATCTTAGGGCACTATCAAAATCCCCATCCAAGTGGGACCGACAACAATGGAAACCACCTGTTAGGTCCTCAACCTTGACCTACCATATAATATCCTCCTTGCATGCCCATGGATCCACATAATGAAGGCAGTGGCCTCGACGTATCACCAATATATCAAGTTCTTACACCAAAACGAAGAGGTCACTATATATGGCGATCTTGAAACTTTCACCTACTATAAATAATTAGAAGCCAAGTTTTATAAGATCCCCCAAGTACCAAATAATGATGAAGGGCCATCCACTTCATACATCGACCCAACTAACCTCGCCTCCACTTCCACGATAAAGACACTCGCCATCCCTGACATATCCGAAATTAAAAACATGATCCAGGATAATGGATGCGGTGATTACAAAATGAAAATAAATGCATTTTTTATAGGAGAGTTACCACAATCTCCTAGGTCACATGGACAACCTCAGCCAGTTGAAACACCTATCCACACTGTTACAACATAACCTTCTGGATTCTGCCATTGGGGGGACCTCATTCAAGAAAATGTGGATGAGGAAGACATCTCAAACACATTATACCAAGATGAAAGGCCCACCCCCACCCTACCCATGGATGAAACTAATAGAGGGTTGCAAATGATGTTTGGTATGGGCTATAACAGGAATGAAAGCCTTGGAAGGAACAGTAATGGATGGCTGGAGCCCATCATTGTAGAAAGAAGAATGCAGAAACTTGGCCTTGGATGTACTCCTTCGAGTATAACCATATCTGGCAGAAGTACTCCCATTAGGGTGGTTAGGTCCTCCCCTCAAGTGTCAAAAACTACCCTTAGACCACCCATTTGCCTAGGCATCCCACTGGACAATTTCACCTTTGACATCACTAATGTTTGCGCCAATAGTGACGATGATGACACCATAGTAGGCCTTCCTAGGCTCTTCAAGGATTCCACCCTACTAATGATTAGTGCCTCACTAGTTAAGTCAAGTCAACAAACCCACCAAATCACCTTAGTACACCCTCAACTCATTGATCATGACCAACGTGGACCACCAATTCTAGACTCATTAGAAAATGATGAGGCTCTCTCGGAATTCATGGGACTAAGGGATACAATTTTGTGTGGGGATCACAAGGCAGGTTTCGACATCATGTTGGACACCCAAGCACATTATGGGGAGACGATTGAGACCTTCAGTTGCAAAAGAAAAATATCGAGAAGAAGCTCAGATTTATTGAGTGAAAACCACAGTGTGGCACTCTCTAACCATAGAATAGTAAAAATAAAGGATGCATCCAATGGTGAAAACCTCTTTGAGGTGATGGAGGATGAAGGATACAATCTCCCTGCTACTGCTCTACATCAGGAGAAATCAATAGTCCTAGCGGAGCAGTGTAATCCTATAAACTTGGGAACAGAGATAGAACCACAAATCACATTCTATGCTCAAACACTTCAGAAAGAAGAAAGAGAATTGTTGGCTGCATTCTTTAGAGAAAGAAAGGAAAAATTTGCATGGACCTACGCTAACATGCTAGGTCTGAATCTTGAAGTAGTAGTTCACCATTTGGTCATTCACCCCAGAGGAAAGCTAGTTAGATAGAAGTTAAGGAAAATGCACCCGCAAATAGCCTTGCTAGTCAAGATTGAGTTACAGAAGCTTTTGGATGTTGGCTTTATACGCTTGATTGACTATCCTGAGTGGGTATCCAACCTTGTACCAGTATCGAAACCAAATGGGGGCATTCGCATCTGGACAGACTTTAGAGATCTAAAAAAAGAATGTTCTAAGGATGATTTTCCACTACCCAACATTGACATGATAATGGACATGACGTCTAGACATGAGATGCTGTCCCTAATGGATAGCTTATTGGGATACAATCAGATAATGATAGCAAAGGAATACCAACATAAGACAACCTTTACATGTCCTTGGGGCACTTATTTCTAGAATGTGATGCCATTTGGGCTAAAGAATGCAGGAGCTACATACCAAAGAGCCATGACACTGATCTTCCACGAAATGATTCACAAAATAGTTGAAGATTATGTCGATGATATATTGGCTAAATCAAAGAAAAGGCAGGATCACATAGCGACCTTAAGTGCAATATTTGATAGGCTAGAAAGATACAAGGTCAGGCTCAACCCAAAGAAATGTGTCTTTGGGGTGCAATCAGGGAAGCTGTTGGGGTACATAGTTTCAATGAGAGGGATAGAGGTGGATCTCACAAAAGTAAAAGCAATCCTTGACATTGAAGCACCAAGAACACTAAAGCAACTCGGAGGATTACAAGGTAGCCTCTAGTCCATCCGAAGATTCATAGCACAACTGGTAAATAAGCAAATTTCCTATTCACACCTACTCCACAAAGGAGTAGAATTCAAGTGGGATGACAAGTGCAAACAAGCATTCAACAAGATCAAGGAATACCTACTTACACCACCTATGCTGATGCCACTAATCGTAGGAAAACCATTGATTCTATACATCTCAACAACGATAGCTGCCCTTGGTCCCCTTTTAGCCCAACATGATGAAAAGGGAACCGAGCGGGCCATTTACTATATCAGTAGAACAATGGTGGGAAATGAGCTCAATTACACATCAATAGAAAAGGCCTACTTGGCACTGGTATTTGCAGCCCAAAAATTTAGACACTACACATTAGCTCATCAAATTAAGCTAATTGCCAAGATAGACCCTCTACAATATCTATTGTCAAAAGAAATGCTTACAGGCAGAATGGCTAAATGGGTGATGATACTATCTGAACATGACATTGAGTATGTCGAGTGAAAGGAAATCAAAGGAAAAGTCATTATGGATAAGCTAGCAGAAGCTCCCCTCTACACAGATAACCCACTTGTATCAAAGTTTCCAGATGAGTCTCTTTTCAATCTCAGTGTAGCCGACCACTAGAAAATATACTTTGATGGCTCCCACATGCAACATGGATCAGGAGTTGGTATGTTCTTCATCACCCCCAAGGGGGACTGTATACTGAGATCTTACAAATTGGTATTCCCCTATACAAACAATATTGTAGAATATGAGGCTTTAGGAATAGGTTTCAAGATTGCAGCATAGTGGCAAATTATGGCTTTAAAGTTCTATGGAGACTCACAGCTTATCATTAACCAAGTCAACGGTGAATACCAAACTAAAGATGATAAGTTCACACCATACAAAAGGCTGGTAGAAAGCCTCAAGGAATCATTTATCAACATCACCTTTGAGCAGATACTGAGGGAAAACAATAGAGTAGCTGATGCAATGGCAACAATCAGATCCTTGCTAGATATCCCTCGCAACATCTCAAAACATGAATTCCTGGTAGAGCATCTTCTCGTACCCACTTTCAAGGTACCAGAATCAGAATATGCATGTGAACTCGTTGGTCTTGGTGATCTTTGGTAGCATGAAATCTACACCTATCTAAGATTAGGAGTCCTCCTAGCCGACATTACCTCGAACCTAAAGTGAACCTTTGTTAAAAGGTCCTTACGATTTGTAATGCTAGGAAAAACCCTCTTCTATAGAAGTATCGATGGAACCCTGCTACATTGCTTAAAACCTAAAGACAATTTGACTACTCTAACTGAGGTACACAATGGCACTTGCAGTTCCCATTTGAGTGGTATGACCTTGGCTAAGAAGTTGCTGAGAACCAGGTACTACTGGCCGACAATAGAGAGAGAGGCACATGAGTTTGTCCGAAGGTGTCTACAATGCCATTAGCATGGAGATTTCATTCATGCACTAGCTCAAGAATTACATCCCATTGTTACACCTTGGCCCTTTTCCCAGTGGGGGCTCGATCTCATTGGTAAAATCTCACCCACCTCATCTAATGACCACAAGTTCATTATCACTACCACCGAATATTTCACAAAGTGGGTCAAAGCAATTCCCATGACCTACATCACTGGAAAGCAGATATCCAAGTTCATCCTGAACTACCTCATTTGCCGATATAGTGTGACCCAATCCATTATCTCTGATAATGGGACACCTTTCAAGAATCAGGATGTCCATGACTTGTGCAAAAAATTCAAAATCAAACATTGCTTTTCCACTCCATACTATCCACAAGGCAATGGCCAAGAAGAAGCTACAAATAAAACCATTCTGAAAATCCTCAAGAAAACAGTCAATGACTCTGGTTGTGACTAGCATCTGTAGCTAAATCTCACCTTATGGGCATACCACACCAACATCTGCATGCCAACGGGTGCCACTCCATTCTCTTTGATCTACGGATCAGAAGCCATCCTCCCAATCGAGATCGAGCTTCCATCACAGAGGATATCATTGCAAAACCTCATCATGAACGAGGAATACAGGGTTACAAGACTAAATGAGCTAGAGTTACTAGATGAACGGCGAATGGATGCCCTAAATCATCTACAGGTCTACCAGAATCGCCTGAAATGGAGCTACAAAAAGAAGATCAGACAACACACCTTCCAAATTGGTCATCTTGTCCTAAAAGAGAACCAAAAGAATGTGCCCAACCTGGATAGCAAAGGAAAGTTTAAGCCTAACTGGTTGGGACCTTTCATCATCACTGCAAGCTACAAATCAGGGGCATATCAGTTGTCGACACCAGAAGGAGAGCCTTTGCAAGAGCCCATGAATAGTTCTCACCTCAAAAAGTTTTATGCCTAGGAACTTACAAGGTATGGAACCAGAAAATACAAAAACAATTAAAAAAATTCTTGAAAAAAATGGTTACCTTGATGAAAACCTAGCAAACAGGCATCTTGCTGACAACAAAAAAATACAAAAATACAAAAAATCCAAAAAAATCAGAAAAATGATTGAAAACAATAAAGAAAAAAATCGTCCTCTAGTGAAAACCACTTCGGTGGCGCTCTGGACAAGTACCTTGGTGAAAACCTGGAAAATAGGCACCAAGTGTAAATAAAACACTCTCCATCCACTAGGATCTACATGACTCACTCATCCATTCCATCACATTTCATTAATCATCCATCCACCCATCCGCTCGCATTCATACCATAGCCTGAGTTGGTGCCCATATCACATTCCACCATGGTACTACTTGGCATATTCCTAAGGTCAGTTCATCCTACCTTCATCAAAGTAGTTGATCACACCACACTGGGGGCATGTTCCTATATCGACATCGGATGAAATTTGTGTATATTCTTGAGATCTTCTCGAAATGTAAAAAATTCAAAAACATTCAAATCTTTCAAAAAATCCAAAAAGATGTCAAAATAGAAGAAAATATTCAAAAAATTCATCATTGAGTCTTCACAGTCTTTCACCTTGTCAAACTACATCATCTCTGAGCTTGAATGTAGGGAAGGTTGATCTTTGATCATCCCCCGAGACATTTAGGTCAGTCCTTAGGTGTCTGTCGCATGGGCAATCTGTTTGCCCATCTATCTTTTCATTAAGTCAAGTTTGTCGTCAGTCGAACTACGTGGTCTCTGCGTGTATAACATAGGTAAGGCTAATCTATGAATCAGCTCCTGAGACCCCTAGGATAGGTCTTTAAGTTAGTATGTTCATCATAAATCTTGAAAATACCAAAAAATTTTGTAAAACATCTCAAAAATTCCAAAAAAAAAAATAGCCTCAAAACATTTGAAAAAACCAAAATGGTGCATCCATTTCATCTCTCTTTCACCCATGATTTTCGTCACTCATAATAAAAAAATCGTCACTTTCACCCTTTGACGAGTCAGTCAGAAGCAAGTTTAGCAGGTTCCAAAGTGAACGCTTAATTGTCAAAGTCTCAAGTCTAGATCAATAAGCAAGCAAGTTGGTCAACTCAGAATATCAATAGCTTATCACCCAAATCAGTCCCATCAAAACCCTGATCACATGTCCTGGGAGGAAGCTTTCCTATGATGGACATAAGCATTACGTACCCCACAGTAGTTAGTCTTGGCTAGCGGTATGAAGAACATTAGCTTGTTTGGGTTACTTTATTTAGTCTTTTATTGACTTATCTTATTTTGTGCCCATTCCAAGGACCTCTCGATGATGCCTAAACAAAATAGGTTTAGAGAGAAAGGAATGGGGCAAGGATTATTTATCTTTTCATATGGTATGCCTGTTGGATACTCTTGTAAAATAACTTAGTCATGCATGCCTTGTTTGGTTTGTAGAGAGGATGTTTTAGGTATCTTGTTGACCACATAGGAAAGCTTGCTCTCTTGTGTTTTGGCCTGAGATATTTAGAATGTCTAAAGTATATCCTGAACGAAGTACATATGCTGAGTGTGAACAAGAATACTCCTATCTATTTGACAAGTCAAATTCCATCACACTAGGTACAAATTCCATCCTGGTCTTTTATACATTGATGCATCGTACCTATGTGTGTTATAAAAAATAATGCAATTGACCCCTTTGAAAATCCCAATTCTTAGCAATGCAAATCACCATCACCATTCTAATTAATTTATTAATTCTAACAAATTCTTCTATCTTCCTTCCAAAATAACATGGTATCATAACAGTAATCAAAACATTGCCAATGCATATGGCCTACATCCACTAGACCATTAGCATCGAAAGCACATTGCATCATATAATTATCTTAAGTTAGGAGATATAATATAAATGTTCTATTCTAAGCATCTTAAGAAACCATTACATCATTAGATCATACATAATCATTTGCATCCATTTCCATTTGCATATCATTACACCATCATTAACATACATTACATCCATAAAGCATGAAAAATATACAAAAAGAAATGCATCCATTAGAAGCATACATCACATTACATAAGCATAAAAATAGGAACATCTCATAGCATCATAATAAAATTGCATATCATACATTTGCACCATACATATCATAAAAGGTGAATCATCTAATATATATAATTAAAATACACTGTTATGATACAAATAAAATCAAGTGTGGATCGAATACATGGTACGATAAGGCCAAGATAGTGCAGCCCATATATGCAAAAACATCTGCGATCAAAAAAGGGGCTAACCCTGCTGACTGCTGCCCTCCCCATCTTGTCTCTCACCATGAGCCTCTGTCGGCCACCTCCCTGTCTACTGGGAGAAGTATGGCTCTCTATCTGGTGGTGGCACTACCTGATGGTAGTGCTGCCGATAGCACTCGACCTCTCTGATGGCATCTCTATACTCCCGAATATCAACTGATCGACCCCAGGAAGTGGAAGTTGTGCTCTCTAGCTAACGTCATTGACCAATCTCTTGATCCCTCTTAGATCAGGACTAGTCTCTCTTGACTGCAAGGAAAACAACCTGCTACCTAGCCTCAATTGATGGATCAATGCATCTCTATGATCAGGCTATGCTGTTGGCTGCCCTGCTGGATGCTGTTGAGGACCTATCCTTGGCTAACCATCCTGATCCCCTACTCAAGGAGGTGACTAGTGTGATGGATCCCTGGGGGGTGTTTGATGAGGAGGTGGCCCACCTCCCCCTTTGCCCCATCTTCTGCCAGCTGTCCCGCCCTTGGGTCTCTATCGTGGGGCAGCTACGCCCGAAACTATCAATCTAAGTGGAGGCATGAACCATGCCCTTTAAGCTGGAGTGACCCCCGCATCTACCAACCCCTAATCATATGGCCATAGTCAGACCACTAACTACCTAAATGAGGACACCACCTTAGCTACTGGGATGGGCTGACCCCATACTATCTCTCTAGTCATGCAAGCAAAGATGGCCATGTACTGGTCATCAGGCTTGTCTTGTACCTCTCCAAACTATCGAACAACCCTATAAGGAAGATACCTCTCAATCATGGTGTGCTCTCGACCATGAATCCACTTGTCCTGTCTGGCATAAAATACCTGTTCGACATCATTGAACCATGGGCCAATGCCAATCCAGGGTCTCCAGATGAACTTTCTCATCTCATCAAGAAATCACCGCCAGTGTGCAAGACCACTTGTGCCAGTGTGGGTAAAGTGAATCTCTTCCTCGTCATACCACCAAATGAGAGGATCATCTATCTCAAGGAGAAGTAGTGTAACATCTGGACAAAGCACTGGGATCCTCTCATATGCCCAGATGTGTAGCAGGGTAGCTCCGGCCCCGAGTGACCTGCTTCCTAGGTAAGCGAACTCATGAAGATCCCTGTAGAGAGATGTGAGTAATACCAGTCCCCAGGAAAAGCACACCCAATGGTGAACCATCTAATCCCATGCCAATCCCCATCCGAGACTAAAGTATCAGCCCCACCGATAAGGTACCACAAGGCCAGAGATGATGGCACCAATAATCAATCTATAAACAGGCACGCTGCCACAATATCTCTCTAAATCAATCTCATCAAGCTCCATAAGCCCATAGCAAGCATCTCTGTCAGATTCTGGATCATAGATAACTCAGGTTCCATGAATAGGTAATTGAAGGATGCACCATACATCCTCGAGGGTGATAGTAGCCTCGCTGGTAGGAAGATGGAAGGATGAGGTCTCGCTATGCCATTGCTCAGCCAGGGTCGTCATCATTCCTAAGTGTGCCCGAACAGGAGGGACGTACACAACATACCAAAGACCAAGGGAACGAAGGTTTTCCTGAACCAACTCATGCATACCCTACAGTCTCCTAAGCACTGGCCATCTGTGCTCCCACGGGTAAACTACATCAAGATCCTCTTGCACAAAGGAAGTTGTCATGTTAAAAGGAATTTTCTTTTGCATCTCACACTAAGTTTTGCACCCAAACCAACAAGTGTGATGCTGTTTGTAGGTGCGGTGTAGTTTGGACAGTTCCAAACTATGCTGTTGTGGGGGTGGTTTGCATTTTTCAAGGTCTCAAGGTGACCTGCGCGACACTATTTCTGTATGCAGTCCAATTTTTGGCAAAACCTAGTTTCCTAACTGCACCGCGTGGTGGAATACACATTTGCGGCAGACTTTGACCGAAAAAAATCTAATGTCCAAACTGGAGCGTGCGATGCACTTTACATATGCGGTGTAATGAAGGACCGTGCGGCATCAATAAAACATTTTCAATAGCGCTATATAGCGCCACGTAACTTGTATGACCTTTCGACCCTATTTTATTGTGTGTAAAATGAGAAAATTGAACGTTGGATAGGGGTATATACCATGGGTCCTATGCCGACTGGCCGCTAGTGCACTTGTACTCTCTCCGACACGTGACTGGGAAGTTGTCATCATTCCACTTCAACGAAGACTCAGAGCTCAAAGAATGAAATTTCCTAAAGTCTAAAATTGAAAATGCATTGAAAGTGACCTCTCGAGGTTTATTTAAGCTTAGAAATTAGGGTTTTTTGACCTAATTTGACCCTCTAACTGGGGTTTTGGTCCCCCCATCCCTTTTTTGTCCAATCGAGAGTCGTGTTACATCTTTTTCAGGCATCTTGAACTATTTTTAGGCATTCTGGGGCAGTTCTGGCTTGTTCGGCACCTTGTCATCTTTTTTCACAAGATCATCCAAAAAATCAAAATTTTCGTCCATTGTCTCGAGGGGGCAATATCTAGCATTATCCTTCCACTAGGGCAGTAGTGGGGCATCTAAAAAATTCAAGAAAATTTTTAACCTTTGATCACAGCAGTTTATTCTTTGAATCAATGCAACAAGTACATTGCTTCAAAGAGGGGCAAAATGTAGACATGGAAAATGTATAGTTTCATTTTGGTACACTTGATCCCGATCACTAACATCATTTCCTCCAGAATCACACTCTTAGTTTATCAACACCTTTCATCCCTTAATTAAATAAATCACTATTCACTTAATTAAGTCTTCCTCCTCTTGTGATTAAATTAATCAATTTAATTTAATTAACCTTACATTTTTGTTTAATTAAATAAATTATTTTATTTGATTAAATTCTCTAAAGTCCTGTTATTAAATTAAATAAATAAAACCTTATTTGATTTAATCTAATATTTCCCTCCTTAGTTAAATAAATCAAATCATTTATTTAAATAAATAATTTCCTCTCAATTCTTGACTTAAATCAATTCATAAATTCAAGTCTAAATTGCCACATCATCTAATTCTTCATTAAATTAATCAAAACCATGATTAACTTAATCCCTCTCATGAAAATCCTCTAGAGAATGCAAGTTGCACAATAAATCAATTACTTTGATTTATTTAAATTCTCTATTTTCCCTCACATAGCATCAAAAGGGAATATTCCCTCATTTGAATTCAAAAAGGCCAAGTGGACTTACCCCTTCCAACAAGGCATTTAAGACCTCTTACATCTCTTTGGCCTTGAGCCAAGTGACATTAACTTCATTCCTCTTCCCTCTTCAACAAGTCATCTCATAATTTCAAATTCAAATTTATGCATTTATGGGCACTTTGGCCAAATTGTGCACAACCACTAACCATTCACATCTTGACATGTGGTAGTCAACCATTGGATTGAACAATAGTCCCACATTGCTCAAATCTTACTTTTTCTTCCAAATTGAAAGTTATAAATTGGAGGCTTCTCTCCTCATTATCTATCCATAATCTTGATGTAAAGTTACTCTCTTCACATTGAGAGCTAATTTTTCCCATCTCACTCAATCATTCACTATATTCATAAATTATAACAAGGTTATGCTCAAATCTCTTTGGATATTTGACCATTACTCAATCAATCTACATTGCAACTTAGGAATTGGGAAAAGGCCAATTGCAACACTTCATTGGCACCAATTCCCCCATGAGATCACTAATTTATTGGCTTAATTAGGATTTAATTTTGTTTTCTTATATTGTGTTTTTCATTTCCTAATTTTTAGTTTGAATGGATGGATTTCATGGGGAATCTATCTACTTGTTTGCATGCATTTGATCTAACATCCTAATGTGTTTTGTTGCTCTTGTGCATTTGCAAGTTTAGGGGTTCACACATGGAATGCCAATTGTAAATATGTTTTTTTTCTTTTAGATAAAGTTGTTTAGCGTCAATCAATTAATATTCAAGACAAATCATGAAGGACAATAATGATCAATGCTATGGCTAACCAATTAATAATTACACATGTGAATAATTCAAGCATGTACATGTCAATAAGGGAAGCACAAGTACTCAAAAACATGTAAGCCTCAAAAAGTATACACAAATTAATACAAAGCACATGCATGAATACAAGGTATATGGATGAAAACACGTAAGCAACAAAGTATACATTTGAACACATGTAAGTCACAAATTATACACCTGAATACACGTAACTCATATCTATTAAGCCATCAATTTAGAATGAAAATATGGATAGGCATCGATAAAATATATTTGTATTAACCAAATAGCCATGTAGGAATACATACATATATGTCGGTATAAGTATGAAATATATGTACAAAATAGCCATATAGGCTTATGAGAATCCCATATAGGCATAGAGTGTCAAATATGTCCAATAAAAATATGTAGAAAAATGCCATGTAGGCATACAACAAAGGGCTCTCGAATCAAAATTCATTGCTCTCCATGCCCTAAAAATAAATTCTTTCCCTTTCCTTTTTGATTAGATGGTGATAGGTCTGTCACTCATTTTTGTTGCGCTCAAGGACTGCTCCTACTACTCCTCCTAGTGTTTATTTCATTTTGAATTTTTAACTGTTACAATAAGAAGTAAAGACATGAATATGTAGAAATTAAATTATAAAAAATGATATATTTGACAAAATAATCACTTACTGCCATCTCATGATCTCTCTCCATGGGGGAAATATTCTCATGCCCATGCTCAGGTGTGCTCAAGCCCTGTATAAACCATACAAATAGAAATTAAACTATGTGAATCAATAATGGTTTGATTTTTCACTAACTAACATCTATAACAACAAATGTAAATTGAAATGTACTAATTTTACTCATACCTCTCCTGTCAGAGCCATCGAGGATTGTATAGAAGATGACACACCAATATCCATTTCCCTCATCACATTCGTAGGTGTTTCGGCTTGCATCATCTAAAAATAAAAAAACAAATTATTCAATGTAATCAACGATGAGCATATAAACTACACAAATCTATTAATTATTTGATTCATTATTTAAAATATTTATTCTATTACCTCCATGTAGGTTTGAGTATATCCACCGCCACTGGGAAGTGTTCCATCAAAACCTCCAATATTAGTTTGTTCAACATCCATAATCGCATATTAAATTAACATTTGTAAAACAATGCTATTAACATGCAATAAGTTTATAACTATTTACTAGTTACATACCCTAGTGATAGGTGTATTGAAGAAATAGGTTGGTGGGGAGCCAGTGTATCTAGTCTCAACACTGTGACCCTACAATTTTATTAAAATCATAAATTTTTTTTAGTTAATCTTGCATTTCAAAATCGAAATTTAATAAATTAAATTCAATGAACATGCACTAACTTTTACCTAACTATCAATGCTATATGCCTCATGCAAAATTTCAGCTGCCCTCTCCATCTCCATAGCTGTAGACGGATGCTACGTACCAGTCTCCTGAGTGTCAGTGGGGTCATATGAACAAGTAGCCCTAGAAGATTGGCACATATGTGTTCGACGACCACCACTCGAAGACTCCCATTGATGGAACTATAGAATAGGGCTAGTATGATGGATGACACTCAAGGTCAAAGTGTTGATCTCCTGCAATATCTCTATGTTAGCACTTTCCTTTGTGAAAAAAGGCATAACAACATGCTCATGAGGTGGCCTAGCGAGAGCTTGTCTACCTTTCTGATTAGGATCCGACTATGCACCGGGTCTATTTTGAGCTGACGCCCCACCTCTCCCCTGGAAATCCCTTATATCAAAATAATTTGGGATTTTGTTCAATATGAACTCATTGTATAGTTTCCTAAGGAAATATTGTGGGACCTCATAATTGTTGCATGGCGGGTAATCGAAGACCATGTACCACCTATCATAAAATTGGTCCCTAATCTGTTGGTGGTGGCACCAATGGATAGGAAACCTCTTCGCATTGAGGGTAAGATTTTGATTTGTGCGTGCGTCGGTTAATAATGAGCACAAATCACCTTTTGTAATTTTTAAATCCTTTACATATTTCTATGATAGTTTGTTTGCATAATAGTCCCTAGCCACCTGCCTCCTATCTTTCCATCCAGTTATTTGTTTGCTAATTGAATCTACATTTTTTACCATATCTTTCAATTAATTTGCTAGGGTCATTCTTTCTTCTGTTGAACCATTTGGATAACTCAACCTACTGAGCAAATACTCAAATTTTTTTTGTTGTTCTCAATTTCACTCATTAAATTTTGTTGAGTGCTAGGAGGGGGTTGAGTGATTGGTGGAGGAGCTTGTTGTTGCAGTTAATTTTGATCTTGAGGATTTGGTTGGTCTTCCAGCTGAGGATCTTGAGGGTTTGCAAGTTGATTTGCATCTCCTAAAAATTAAAATAGATATATATCAAATTCAACCTAAAACTAACAAATTCAACCTAAAACTAACTAATTCAAAACAAAACCCACAAAATCCTTACCTTTGAAATCTCCTCATCATCGTGATGCCATTGTTATGAAGAAACATAAATTATTGTTGAAACAATTTGTTGAATTTATCCTCCTAGAACATGAGCATGTAAGTATGGGGATTTTGGCCGCGACTACAAGAAAAAAATAGTCGAAATAACAATGATAGGTTTTCACTTTTTTTTTTCTTTTAACAAGAAATAACACGAGTGCGTTATAACGCATGCATGTTATGCATTATTTATTTTCAAAAGTTTTTTGAAAGGTGTCCACAAAATTTCTACCCATTTCCATGCACCCGCCCTTGTGTGTTATATCAATCGATCATCTAGTCCAATCAATCATTTGATCTATCATCCAATTAATCCATGAAATATCCAATCAATCTTTTAATAAATCATATAACAATCGTCATCTATGATAGTGGTACAATACATGTACATGCAATTAATATTTATATATATACATCGGATAGTGATTCTGATACCATCGTGTTCTTTATTTTATGTGTATGCTTATTTTCTTTCATGTATGGTTATGTGATGGATATTGTATGTATGGATGTATGTTAAATTAGATGCTATCATGAGTTAATAAACACACATGGATGTATGTTAATTAAATACAATAATGATCTATTTGCCTAACTAGATATAATGTAATGCATGGAAACATAGCATAGTAAATCACACGCATGTATGTCTCTTACACACATGCATGGTTAGATCATAAAACAAAAATAAAATCATAATGTTAATGAAGGAATTTTAGAATGTGTTATGTTGCAACCCCAAGGAGTGAACATTAAACACATGTGACACATAAACACTACACATAGTATTGCAGCGAAGATGCATTGTATTAACAAGTTCTTTTAGAGGTGTGCCATCCATAAATGACAATCCATAGGTACCAAAGCCATACACAGATAACACTATAAGGGCCTAACCAATTAGGACTAAAATTTCCCTTCTGATCTTGTGGTGCATTTACATTTCTCTGATACTCGTAGAGAACTCGGTCACCTACCTTGAAAGTCCTAGGATGAACACCTTGATTATATTGCCTAGAAAATAATCATTGATAAGATTTAATATGCTCGAGGGCATGTAATCAGTGCTCATTGAGCATCTCAAGCTAAAGCAGATTATTAGATCAACAAGTTCCATCATCAATTAACCCTTTGAGAAAAAACCATAAAGACAAAATTTCCAACTCCCAAGGTATGATAGCTTCGGCGTTGTACACGAGGTTGTAAGGTGTTGTTTCCATCGCCACATGAATGCTCATGTGATAAGCCCACAAAGCATATGTTAATTGAATGTTCCAATACTTACCATGTTTATTTACCATTTTTCAAATATTGAGATCAAGAGTTTTATTATATGCTTTCACTTGGCCATTATATTGAGGATAATACGATGTAGAAAATCTATGTTGAGTATGAAATTTCTCTAGGAATTGCTTCACTTCCTCGTTCTTAAATGGCACACAGTTATTAGAAACTAAAGTAGATGGAAATCCAAAGTGAGAAAATATGTCATTTAGAAGAAAGTCACAAATGAATTCAACTATTGTAGATCGAAGAGGGATAGATTCAACCCACTTTTTGAAGTAATCAGTCGCAGGATGCTACCACAATAGTGGTTTACATTTTCTAGGAGATCCTGATTTTTGCTAAAATCGCATATTTTTATAAAATATAATGATTTAAGCCTTTAAAAGTTCTATTTAAAGGATTCCAAGTGAAGAGGGTTTGATCAAACCACCTTAGACCAAGCCCCCTTGGATAGAACCCCACTAGTTTTCAACCATACCTATAATAGAGTCTCCTTTACACCTATGAAAATGCTGAAAAAAAACCAATTTTTATTTACCCTTTGGGTGATCAAATGAGTTCATTTAAAATTAATTTTTTAAAGTATTTAGTCCTTATTATAAGCTTCCAAAAAAGTATAATTTGAATTAAATTAAATTTGATTATTAAATTTATTTTTTATTTCTTGTGAATGTAGTTTTTTCACTAAAAATCAAGCTCTTTGTTCTCCACTTGTGGAAAAATAGTAGAATATAATTTTAGTTTTTTTGAAAAATATGTTTAGGCTGGGTATTGATGTCCTTGATCCATTGATTTTATTTTTGAATTTTGATACATATTAAAATAGTTATGTTGTATATGTTGGCAAAACAAGAATACACAATTGAGGGGGGTTAATTAGTTGATAACAAAATTAAACTTGTTGAAAATTAATCAACCTTATATCCCAGATTTGATAATTAACATTGTAAACATAAATCAACAACACATAAAAGACACATAAACACCAATATTTTATACGTGGAAACCCTATTAGGGTAAAAACCATGGTGGATGTTAGTCCACAAGATTATACCCTGTTAAAATTATAATGAGGAGTAAAAAGGGAATGCACATGCATTCTGGAACACTACCTAGAGCTCACTACTCTGAGGAAGGCTCAGTACCTTACATACAATTGTTAGATTAAATCCATCTTATAATATTTCAATGGAGAAATTAGCTTCTCCAAAATCCTGATGATAGTTCTGGTTAGGCACAAAAAAACTCTTCCACACTCTCTTCAATCTCTTCCATACTCTGCTCTACTCCTGAATGATTTGATCTTTGTTAACGCATGTACACTACACATACAACCCATAGCATACATCAAAATAGGAAAAACAACTACTCTTATATATCTGCTACACGGATTTACATCAATTAGTCTGTCGGCCACAAATAAAGAATAGATTACAATTGTCGGCCTTAATACAGGAATATATCTTAATGCACACCACCAACACAAGCTAGTCAAAAAATAGTGAGGACCTAAATAAACACCTTCAAGTACACCAAACAATAAATGATCAACTCATAAAGATCTGCAACACGCTATCACCATCATGTCGGCCAAGAACATGAAAATCTTGAACACACTTGGAAAAATATTCTACCTCGATCACTTTGATCAATGAAGACATACAAAAAGGATAGAGCATGATCTGTATTCATCCATGAATATCACAGGAACACATGCACAAAAACTAAAATTACCATAGTTTCATCTGCTTCATCCAAGAACACCTACTACAGTGACTGAATAACTGTATGTAGACAAAACTTCATAACTTCACAAATCTTGATGCAAACCTCTAAAAATTTCAAACAACATACTAGAAAGGTTTAGTAAAAAACCCTTTAATGCACACTAGCTGATTAACAACTTACAACAGTTTCCACCACTTTGACCTTCTTAACCTTCTTAACCTTTTTACAATTTTCTCAATATCCTCGACATATACAATCTTCAAAATAATCAATGCTAATAGTAATGACATCAATGACAACCAAATATCAACAATACAACCACAACATCCAACAATCTCCCCCTTAGATTGTGCATTATTTTTCACATTGATTCTCTCCCACATTTTTCACATTGATTCTTTCCCCCTTTAACATCAATGGAAAAGGTACACAAGCTTTGAACTACATCTTTACCACATATGACTAATCCCCTTCAATAGAAACCACCACAAAATCAATCTGTAATATGATATGGCTATGAATTCATGGACTGATGCAAAGACCTACATCACTTAGTTCTTATCAGGAGGGGAAATCACCCCTAACTTGCCTCTGAGGTACTCAAAAGTATCCTTAAGCAATGGCTTAGTAAAGATGTCTGCAACTTGTTCCTTGGTAGGTATATACTCTTGTGAGAGAGGGGGATCACCCACTGCAAGGCCTTGGGTCACGAAAGGCCAAGAGAAAAAAGGCTTCCCTAACCCACCTTAGTTTAAAGGGATGTTAGGATGATGAGGATTATGCATCCTTCGATCACTCTACAATCCTGAATTTTGGAAGGAGACTAGATGATTTTCCCTTTAGAACTAGATTTGTATCTCAGGCAACTCTTTGTCTGAGGATGAAATCACAGTTCCAAGATGATAGCGCAACATGCTAGCATCTCACAAGTGCGCTAGTGTTTGTATGGCCAGAGAATCAGAAAGACAAGACTCTAACACAGGAAGGGAGAATATCAGTCTAATCTAGAGGTGTTTAAAGTGATAAAATGAGATTAAGTAAAGAGAAATGAAAATATGAATATGATAAAATAAATGTATTACCACCAAGGTGATAGAGACAATCTTGTGCAATGATCTCCTCGCCAGCTTGCTCCAAGTTCTCTCCACCTGCACATAAGGGATGTATAGGGGCATGCCCCATTCAGACCCCCATCTTGGTGTTTCCAGCTCCACAGATAGCCAAGTTTGGGATAGTAGAAATAAATGATAAAGAAAAGAAACTACAAGCTACGTAAACACAAAAACACAACAAGCAGTACATGCTTACTTAATCGAAAGAAAAAGGAGATATTGTAGGAGCTTACCACTCCATCCAAAGTACTCAAGGCTCGTGGAGGAGTGAATTAGAGGGATTCAAGCCTTTATTTCCATGGTGTCTATCTTGTTCTTTCCTTGTTGGAGTGATGGAGTAGTGGATTTCTGCAATGGAGTGAGTGGTGCTGCTACAAAGCTTGAAATGCTTGAAAATGGTGGAGAAAATGTGAAGGTATGGATTCCATATCTTGCGAAACTCTATCAAAAATTTTGTTGAAGAGAGCTATGCTTGAAAGAGTTGAGATTATGAAGAGAAGGATGGAAAATAACCATATTTGGGAGGGTCATCCGAAGAGGGACGTTACTCTTCGACTTCCAATCAAAAATGTAATGCCTCTGCAGTCTCCAGCCACAAGAATCTGCTAGGGATGTAAGTGTGTTGCGTGAATGTTTACGCACCATGAGGGAATCCCCAATAGAAATTCCCCCACCAACACACAAAACAAGCACCAAGTGGAATGCAGGAAGTAGGCTTAACTAGAATTAAACCTCCAATTTTGATTTTCTAAAGTGTTAAGGGTCAAAAGGGAATTTGTTTTAGGGGTGAAAATTCATGTTGATACATTTTTCCCCCACTTTAGTGAGCATGAGTATTGATGAGTGCTTTGGTAAAGTAGAGTAGTGAAGAAGTAACATAGCAAGAGATGTATACCTAAACTAACGAGGAAGAAAAGCACGGTCTGGTGAACTTGGAAGTGTAGGGAAAAGCTTCATAGTTCCACAAAACTACAAAGCTAAAGTATGAAAGTACCTTATAGGCTAACGGTCTTGCAAGGGTGGTATCCTTCAGGAACTCTCACATGAAGGAAACCAAGAAAAGTACCTTACAACCCTATAGACCTGCAAGGAAGGTATCCCCCAAGAACTCTCAAATGAGGGAGACTGAGAAAAGAACCTCATAGACCTGTAGACCTGCAAGGAAGGTATCCCCCAAGAACTCTCACATGAGGGAGACCGAGTGAAGGGGACTCTGCAGAGTTAGAGATGGCAACATGTTTACCCACAGATAGAACACATCAAGAAGTGGCCATGTAGGCTAGTGAATGGATAGTCACGTAGACCATTACTAAGTTGTAAAGCTTTAAAAGGGGTCCCTTAGGAACCCTTCAAAAGTAACAAGGGTCCACTCAAGGGATGCACTATTTGAAGAGTAAGGTCTAGTCGGGTTGCCCCCTAGCTAGACATGAAGATGGAAATACGGTCTAGTCGGGCTTCCCATAGGCTAGACGTTGAGGTGTGAAGCAAGTCTAGTCGGGCTGCCCCCAAGCTAGACACCATAGAAATTTTTTCAATTTTTTTGAAGGGGTCCCTTGGGAACCCAACATGAAGGGGCGGGGTTCTGTCCAGGGACATGTTATTCAAAAATATTAATGCCTTCCTTCTCAAATCGATTCGCCATCAAGGAATCGTTTTGAAATATGTTCACTTCATCAAGGAATTTGAAAGGAAGGAGATGTTCTCATGTGATGGGAAGACTAAGACCGTTTCCACTTTAGAGGAGGATTTCCAAGTCCTTTCTTTATGAACCCATGATGAATGAAACACGGTCCGCTAGGGTTTCAAGTTGAGAATGCAATTCTAATGAGGAAGCGGGTGAAGGGTCTTCAAGAAAAGATTCATTTGGAAATGAATGCATTTTCTAAAGACCAAGTAATGTAGAAGATGCATTGTCACACATGAAAGGGACAACTCAAGTAGAAATGAGAGAAAGATAAAGTGAAAAGATAAAGAAAACAAATCACACACAGAGGGCATAGAGGACATAGGGGGATCTGGTTATGCAGGGTTAAATATTCCTTTCTTTATATATAGTAGGTAACCATGGTAAGAGGCGAACAATTGTAAATCCCTAACCAGATCAGGGAGAATGCACATAAGACAAAGTAAAATAAAAAATTGGGTCAACATGGAAGGAGGCCCAAATTCTCCCAACGCTTTGCATCATCCCTAATTTACCGAAAGTCAATCACAAACATGGAAGAATGATGATACATATAGAGGAAGGTTTACAATAAAAACACCATGCATTTATCTAGGCACCAATGGGGGTGATGAGGGTCATATAGGTACATACAACACAATCATGGGGGGAGCACATGCCATGACATGCACACACATCTAATCTAAAGATCAAGAAGAGGGTATCCCCCTAACACTAGTCAACCAAAATATTGTCAACTTCCCACTCGAGATCATTGAAGGATGGAGGATGAGCCTACAATGGTTTAATGTTAAGGGGAGGAGCTTCCGATCCTCCCATGACAAGGGCCAAAGTAGCAGGACCTGTAAGGTCTCTGTCGCTTAGCTCTTGTGGGTTTAGGCTCAATGACCTAGCGAAGATTGTTGACAGGGTTGGGGCTTCATCCACTGATTTGATCATGCACTTAATAGGAGTGTCATGTTTCACTTCGGTGGACGAATTATTTTTCACCCAAGATTCACTGCTAGACTCACTAAGGGACTCAAGAGCAGTGACAAACTTGAGGGAGGTTGGGACCAATTCCATTACTAAGACAAAACAAGTCAGTTTGGGGCCACCTTTTAGAGAAGGTGGGCTCTTCTTACATCCTCCATTGCTAGAGGAGCCACACTCTACTTTCTTATTCATCGGGGGAGGTGAACTTTGTTGTGCAGTTTTGCACACATGTCCCACTGAAATTAGGGACCCTCTTTTTGCCTAGTTTTCTGGCTCTTTTCTATGGCCTTGCCTTTTGAGCTTGTCTTTGCAAATCTTGGGATTTTGGTCTTTGGTGCTTTTGTTCCTTGGTCCTGCATTTATGCTACCTTTGCAATGTTCCTTGATGCCTATCTTACTGGTAATATGCCCCTATTGAGCTAACACTTTAGAAAAATTCTAGGTCTAGGGTCTAATTTCAAGTTTTTTAATGTTTTGGGATTTTCCACCCCTACCGGATTTCCTCAGCTGCTTGGAAATCCCCATCAGGCTGACTTTACACTATCTTCAGAGATTTTGAGGTCTCGTGGAATTTTTTCCTTCCCCGAATTCTTCCGATTTTTCCTTCGCTATTTGATTTCCTCGATCGGGTTGGTTTTGTACTGCTTCAAAATTATTGGTGTCTCATGGATTTCCTTCTTCCCTAGACTTAGCCAAATTTTCATTCATTTCTAGATTTCCCCGACTGCTTGGAAATCCCAACTAGGCTAGTTCTTCATTTCTTTCGGAAATTTATTCACCTTGTGGAATTTCTACCTTCCTCGAATTCTTTCGAGCTCTCCTTTCCTGCTTCATTTTCCTGAGTCGTGCCTCTGGGCTGGTTTATCTCATTACCGCAAGGGTCCTTCATTTCCAACACGGTGACATGGTGACACTACCTTACCGCAGGAGTCTAAGCATTATGTTGTTGTGGTGTGGTGGGTGGTTCATCGGCCAAGGTCTCGTGTTACCACGGTACTGTGATAGTTAGGTTGGTGCCTTGCAGTGTTGTGGTTAACTGCGTTACCTTGGTGGTTATTGCCTAGCCCCATGGTGTTGCTCGTGGTGTCGCAATTTACTACAATACCATGGCGGTTAGATGGATAGCCCGTGGTGGCACGATTAACCACATTACCATGGTGCTATTTTGTATGGATCGCGTTCGTGCGGTGGGGTCCACTTTAGGGGGTTGGCAGGTCAATTTTTCGTTGAATGGCATTGACTTGATGTGAGTCTATCACCTTTGGAAAAGCCTGAATTTTCTTCCCTCCTTCATTTTGCTGAAGTATGCTAAGAATTGTTGGGTTCGATGATTTCCGTCCCTATCAGACTTTCCCAAAAATTTGTTGTTTGTCAAGGATTGATGAGATTCGTGGCCTGATTGTTAATGACTGCATTTTATGATGAATTTAGATGATTTTAACGTTATATACAAGCATTTTTTGAGTGATTTTCCTTTGAATGTTTGGCCTTTGGGTCATTCCTATGCTTCCCTCGTTACAATCCGCCTAACGCAGAATTCCCTAAAATTTCCTTCCTGAGATAAATTCCGCAAAGGGGTGAAAATACTGAACTTGGAGAAAGGATGTTTTAACGATATTTTAAGGGATTCTAATTGTTCATTTGGATTTCCTTGATGACTAAATATGTTTTTCATGATGTAATAACTTGAATTCTCACTCTTTCCTGGTTGCTAATTATGGTTCTTTGAGTGCAGACTGGATCGAGCAAATTGTTGCTATCAAGACTGAAAAAGGAAGGAATGTGTGTGCCTCGAGGATGTTGCGGGATTCATGGGATTCAACTTGGTACACTTTTCAGCCACAAGGAAGTCAGTCTCACATGTACATGATCATTCTTCTACTTCGACCTGGTGGGGCATTAATGGAAAACGCGTCTCATAGGCTCGATGGTCTATACCAAGATTTGTGGGATCCTAGGCCGATTTGAAGGGGCACTTCATGCATTTAATGCAGGTTGGCAAGTTATTCCAGGTTGTTTGGTCTGATCTGATTGGTGGCCAACCCTCTTTGTAACCCTAGTTTGTGCCAACACTGAACGAATTTCTATAAGTATGGCATCTCACCTCATTTGTAAAGGGTTAGTTGGTTGGTTAGTTAGTTGGTTAGACTAAGTCAAAAAAGACTTATAAAGAGTAAACAATTAGATTTAGTAGTAGAGTAGCAAGTTGGAAGATTAGAGGTTAGTTTTACATTTCAGTAAAATATTGTAACACAAAAAATCATAATTGTTGCTATTATTTGTGATTTAATACAAGTGAGGAAATTGTGCTATGTTTGGTGCCTTCTTTGGATTGAATAATCTTTCATGGTTCTTATTCTATCTTTGAAATTGTTTGGAAATGTTTGAATGTATCTTAGGTTTCGTTAATTATGCTTGTGATTTAGTACTTGGAGTGTTTGCAACAATCTCTAGTCCATACTATTTACAACTAGATGTCTATTAGTTAGCCTAGACTTTAACATTCATTATGCTTAGTTCAATTGTGGGCATTTATTCAATTCTATTGAATGAGTCTCCATGATCTGAAAATCTTTAATTCCTTAGAAGATTGCACTATTTTCTGTAAGATTGCAGGTAAATTAGTTTTTGAGGGGTTGGTCCATTCCAAGTATTTTATCATTAGCATTGTTGATCTTAGGAGTAGTATTAATCTTAGGACTTCTGAAACCCTTATCTCTTTTTCTATTTCTTTGATTATTTGGTTAGAACCAAGAATTTGAGCAGCACCATATTATAAAATCTGATGATTTTAGAGCTTCCAATTTTTTTTTTGTAAGGTCCCTTTGTGATTACCAACATTTTCACATTTATCACTGAGTGGTTCCACTGCATTGTCAAGAATTGACACCCGAGAGACCTTGGGGTTATCTCTTTGTTCATAGAGCTCAACCTTTCAAGAGAGATAGGATAATATTTATTATGTCTGAGTTGTGCAAAAAACACCATGAACAAGATTGATGCTAGAAGGAAGGCCTGAATAAGCAAGTTGGAGAATTTTCTAAATGCCATTCTCCTAAGAGGCTTAGAAGGAGAACTAGATCTACACCAGAAGAAGAAGAAGAAGAGTTTCAATAATTGCCACCTCCAACTAGGTCAAGAAGGACCAGGAGAAGGGAGGAATCATCATCCAATCCATCATTTCAACCATCCTCACCCTCATCCACCTCATCTTCATCTAATTCTAAGGTTGGTTCCATTCAACAACCCCAACTAGTCACCAATTAGCCTTTACCACCTCCACCTCCACCAATGGCTTTCCTGGAAAATAACCCATCCCCTCTATCCTTCAATAACTACAATGTTATGCCCAAGAACCTTGAGATTTTTTTCTCTAAGTTTCACACATATGATCCGAATAGTACAACATAAGAGCATATTAGAATTTTATAGAATTTTCTAAGAGATAGAGGGATTAATCATGAGGATGTTGCATGCTGGCATTTTCCTTATTCTCTAGGAGAGGAGGATTTTTATTGGTATAATCATTTACCTACTTCTTTCATTCATAACTGGGCTGCACTTGAGGCTGCATTTCTGTAGAAGTTTAAGATCCCCATTAGTGCTAATTATCTTTATATGTAGTTTACTAGGGTAAAGAGAGAGATCAATGAACCTATAAGATCACTCAAAAATAGGTTCCACCATGCATACACTAGATTACAAGAACCTTATGTTGTGGATGATGCTAGTACCTTAGAGGTATACTTTGAAGCCCTTGATAGTCTTACATCCACCTTCCTTAAGTGGAGAACTAATCCTCCAACTACTCTACTCACTACATATACAAAGGTTGTTAAGGTCAGCAAAAATCTGAGACAACACTTGTCAGGACCCTTGCCATCTCTGGGACCTACTGCTCACCCTGGCCAAGTCTAATCTCTCAACCAGGATATAAATAATCACACTTCCATTATGAATCCCATTCCACAGTGGCCTCTGGTCCCTCACCCAGGTCATCCAATAAACCAGGTCCAGCCAATGCCTGATTGTCCCCAACAAAATGCTAATCACCCCCTTCATTCACATTAGTAGGCTGGTTTCCCTACATATTTCTAGAACTCGAAATTTTTGAATCAATCTACTAGTTCTGAAGGAGTGTTAGGATACCCTCCGAATAATGTGAATTCAATACCTTACAATAGTCCTGATAAGGAAAGGATAGATGAGATAACTAAGCAAGTGAAGAAACATAATATGGATGTAACCTATTTGAGGAACTAGAATAATGAACTCTAAGCTACTCAAAAGGGCATGCAATCAAGTTACAATATGGAGAACCGAGATATTACACGAGGTCAACACTTTGACAGATGGCAACACTATGAAAAAAATAAAAAATTTGAAATAGGACAAGGTTTTGGTTAGAAGTTTGATAGAGGTCAATAAGGTGGAGAAGGATTTGAAAGGAGACAACCACCTAGGAAGAATAGGCCATGGAACACAATGCCTAGCAATGGAGGAGTCCCCACTCCACTGGATCAGCCTTCCAATCAAGAAAAACCTCCAAGTGGTGTATACCTAGAAGAAGCTGCTTTGTCTGGATTGTGTAGGCTTCACAAGACAAGTCAACACTCAGAGCTAGATTTTCTTGAGTTTCAAACTACTGCTTCCATCTTCCAATATGAAGTTGAAAACAACTCCACTGGCCAATAATTGGTACGCTCAAACCCTTATGATTCCCTAGTCTTGGTGTTGAATCATGCTCCTTTCCCAAGGGATGAAGAGAATGAACCAAAAGAGGAGTTAAGTATCCAGAATGGGGAGACATAACAAGTGCTCAATGAAGATGAAATATCTTAGCTAATTAATGAGGAAACTGAGAATGACAATGGCCCATTAGATGAAGAGGAAGCTGGTGTTGAATAAGTGCAAATGTTTCACCAACCTGCCAAAAAGTATGATTTGAGGAATAAGCCTCACAAGAATCCACAAGCTGGGGGACCATTTACTATATCTCCTCCTCCACACAATTTTACTACTCCACCAGACCCACATGTTGATAATAATCCATCTTACTCTCAGGTGCAAACATAATACTTTACAAAAGGACAACTAGATGTATAAAAAAGAACCAATTTTGATGTAGCAAGAGATAAGAAGGTTGGTCATTCTAGGGAAACCCACACTGACATGAGTGTGGAACAAATAGGAGAATATGTGACTGAAGAATTCAGGAAGGTGAAGGTATGTCTGTGTACTTTTGAGTTGTTAAGGGTTCCTAAAATCAGAAATATAGTCCTAGGGTCCTTTAATTCAAGTATAGCAACACAAGGGGTAGTAGTTAATGAGGCAATTGGCAGACCTCCTAGTTCATAGGTACCTAAAGTTCCTAGTCAAGCACAACCTAGAGATAAGCGAAAAGAGAAAGATAGGGGCTAGGTTGCACAAGCTGACTCATAGTTGAGTTTATTCCAAGGAAAAATGGAAACCCCTCCTTTTCTGATTTCTATTCATATTTTTGCTATGAATCTACACAATTATCTCTTGGATTAAGGGGCATCTACAGATGTTATGCCTTTTACAATCTATATAGGGCTCTTGGTATTACCCCTACAACCTCTCAGAAGAAGGGCACCTAATTGGACAAAATAAAGGTAAATATAGTTGGAGAACTAAACATGATTCCCATGCAAGCTGCTTCAGATCCCAGAGTGCAACAAGTACCTAATATTCAGGTGGCAGATATTCTTAACACTTATGGTTTGATCTTGGGTAGAGATTTCACCAAGGCACTAAATGTATATACATCCATAGATCATTCTCACATGTGGCTCCCCTGGAAAGGAGTCCCAAATCAAATTTGAATTGAGAGAGAACCCAAAATTAAGTATGTGATTACTGAATATGAGAATACTGCAAATGAGATACCAGTGTCAGAAGTAAGTATGGGAAACTATGTCCTAGCCTCCCTTGTTTCAAATATAGAGGAAGTCTTTGTGTTAAGAATATCCTCTAGCGAATCCACATCAGAAGTCATCAATTCTAGAGCTCTATTTGAAAAAACAAAGGAACGTGATGATCATGAAGATAGACAACTCGATTTGCTGGATAACTTACAAGAGTTTATCTAGAAGTGTGTAGAAGATCAGATTAAATTGGGTAAAAATATGAACTTCAAAGAATTACTTCTTCCTAGTTGGTGCAAAGTTCACAACGCTTCTCACTCTGAGCTAGAATGTTGCTTGTGTCAAAAAATAGTAGATAAGATACAAAGATGCATTGACATGACCCCAACTATTAGGTTGAACACACATAGTATTCAAAATGATCTAAAAGGAAAGAGCCCAAGGCCTCCTAAAGAGCCTCCAGGTAGCAGAAAAAAAAAGGGTATCTCAAGAAAAGCAAGAGCTAATGACTATTGGAAATTGAGGTTTGATGGATCCAAATCCAAGCAGGGTGCTGGAGCAGGGTTTGAGTTGATCATTCCTAAAGGTAAAAATTGCTTTGCTACCCATAGGCTCCAATTCCAGTGCACTAATAGTGTAGCTGAGTATGAAGCTCTAGTTCATGGAATATTAACGGAATTAAGAAAGAAAGTTAAGATTTTGTGAGTGTTTGGAGATTCTAAACTACTGGTTAGGAAAGTAAGGAAACAATACTCTTGTCATGATAGAAGGATGGCCAATTACAAGAAAATAATATGGTATCTTATAGAAGGGTTTGATGCCTTTAAAATTATGTTGATACCTCGAAGTAAAAATAAAACTACTGATTCTCTAGCACAAGCAACAAGTACATTGCAACCCTTATCACTCTCAGGTTTAAAGAAGTTCATTGTGGAACTCATTCCAGTGCCCTCAATTTGTGACAATGTCACCAATTTTTAGGTATTCAAAGATAAACATATTCTTGATTTCATTACTAGCTGTGATGTGTTCTATTCTCAAGTAATTGATGAGGTTGAACCTCAAGAGGGTGAATTGGACCTAAAGGAGTCCTCAATATGAAGAATAATACCATCCCAAGAGGTATGGTGCAATTGGAAAGAATCGTTGATCTGGATAAGATAAGAGATCAAGAACAAAAAGTGAAAAGTGAGTCTCTCAGCAGTCAATGTGAAACATACAAAATGGGGACCCAAAGTAACATAAAAAATGTCTTTATTGGTAGGGTGCGTACTCTAGAGGAGAGGAAAGGAATTATTAGTGCCTTACACACATACCAGAATGTGATAGCCTGGAGTTATGATGACTTAAGGACATATGCCACTTCCATCATTACAAATACTATCCCCTTGAAGTCAAATGTTAAGCCATTCAGGCAAAGACAAAGACCAATTCATGCTCCGTTGGAGCCCATTATTCAGAAGGAGGTGCAAAAGCTACTTTCAGCATGAATCATATTTCCATTAAGACATTCAACATGGATTGCAAATTTGGTTCCAGTAAGGAAGAAAAATAGAGAAATCAGATTGTGTGTTGATTTCAGGAACCTGAACAGGGCATCAAAAAAAGATAATTATTCAGTCCCTTCACTAGATGAAGTACTTCAGATTGTTAATGGGTCTCAGCTGATGTCAATTATGGATGGCTACTCTGGATACAACTAGGTCATGGTCCAATATGAGGATAGACATAAAAAATCCCTTTACTACAAAATTGGAGACTTTTGCTTACAAAAGAATGTCCTTTGGATTAATCAATGCTAGAGCTACATTCTAGAGAGCTATGGATATTGCCTTCAAAGACATCATCGGCAAGTGCATAATCATCTATATGGATGATTTGATAGTTTTTCCAAGAGGAGAGGTGATCATGTTGTAGATTTATGCAAAGTATTTCAGAAGTGCAGGGAATTTGGCATCTCACTTAATCCAAAGAAATGCATTTTCGGAGTCATTGAGAGAAAACTGTTAGGAAATGTCATTTCGAAATAGGGTATTGCCATTGATCCAGAGCGGGTAGAGGCTATACTAAAAATTCAACCCCTTGCAAGCAAGAAGGAAATGAAGTCATTCTTTGGAAAAATTGACTTTTTCAGAAAGTTTATCACTAGATTTGTAGAGATAGTCAAGCCATTAAATGCCATGCTGAAGCAAGAAGAAAAGTTTGAATGGAATACAGAGGATAAAGAAGCATTTGCAAAAGTCAAGAGAGCTATTGTTGAGGCCCCTATTTTGGTAAGTCTTGATTATGCTAAGTCATTCTACATATACTCATTCGCTTTTGATCACTCCTATGCTAGAATGCTAACTCAAAAGTCTGATCAAGGGAATGAGCATCTTATATCTTTTATGAGTGCACCTTTGAAAGATATAGAACTAAGGTATCCCGATGTTAAAAAACAAGCCTATGCCCTGGTCTAAACTATGAAGAAGTTTAGACACTATATACTGAGAAACAAGGTCTTTTCTATAATCCCTAATCCCACAGTCAAGTTGTTGTTCATGCAAAATGAATTGGGTGAACTCAGAGCCAAGTGGGTAACTATGTTGCAGGAATATGATATTGAAATTCAACCCATGAAATTGGTAAGGGGGCACGTACTGATAAAGATAATGGTCGAGATGGGCCCTGACCTTCTAGCTCAACATTATAATATCGAGGATATTTCTCCAGGGGACTAGTATGATGATATTATCCACTATCTTTTGAACCAGTAGTGTCCTGGACACCTTAATGTAGTACAAAGGAGAGCTCTGTGTTTGAACAGTGGCAGTTTTATGATGAAGGGAGTTGTCTTATACAAGAGAAATCATGAAGGTGTTTACTTGAGATGCCTAGGAAAAGAAGAATTCGAGAGAGTGATGACTGAATTTCATGATAGATATGGCATAGGCCATGGTTCAACACCTTCCACTGCAAACCAGATCTCAAGGGTAGGCTATTATCGGCCTACATTGTTCAAGGACACACATAACCATGTGAGAACTTTTCATGTGTGTTAGACTATAGTGAGTAGGGAGAGGTGTGCAACCCTTCCACTTCAACCTATTATAGAGGTAAAAACATTTACACAGTGGGGAATGGTCTTTATAGGTCCAATCAATGCACCTTTATCTATAGGCCACATGTATATTCTTACTATAACTGATTACTTTACTAGGTGGACTGAGGATCTTGCATGCAAGCAATGAAATTCTGAAGTGGTAATCAATTTCATATAGTTTGGTATCATTAACCACTTTGATTATCCATTGGCTTTAGCTAGTGATAATGGTTCTACATTTTCATCATTAATGCTTTCTTACTAGGCTTATGATCATGGAATTGTCATAAAATTTGCATCCAATTACTACCCATAGGGGAATGGTTTGGTTGAGTCTTCCAATAAGAATCTGTTGATAGTCATCCGTAAACAACTAGAAAAGAACCCCAAATATTAGCATACCCAGCTTAGATTTTCTCTTTGGATAGAGCACACTAGACATAAGACATCCCTAGGAACCTTTCCTTCTCACCTAGTGTATGGTTTGGAAGCTATCTTTCCCATCCAACTGAAGATCCCTACCCTACAATTCATCAATGAATACTATGATGGAGAGGATAAGCGTGAAGCCCGCTTGACTGAATTGTTACACCTTGAAGAGAGAAGAGATGAAGCCTTAGAATTTTTTTCTAAACATCAAGGTGTAGTGATGAGATGGTTTGATATGAGAGCCAAGGTTAAAGCCTTTAGAATCTCTAACTTGGTTCTCTACTGGATAAGGCCCATGGCTGAAAAAGGAAGAAAGAAATTTTTTATAGACTTTGGCTTGGTCCTTATTAGATTGTAGAGATTCTGGGAGATAATGCTTTCTATTTGAAAACCCTCACTAGAGAAGATATCCCACTACCTATCAATGGGCAGTATTTGAAGCATTATTTCTAGTCCTAAGTTGTTTAGAACTCAGTCCTTGTACATAGGTAGATTATGTTTCATTTTTATTGGTTTGTTTTGCCTTGGTTAGAGTAGGGTTCCCTTTGTTTTTCTTTGCTTGTTTGTTGCTTTTGGTTAGAGTATGGTTTCTTTTGGTCTAATTTGGTTGGTTTTTTCCTGTTGCTCTTCTTTTGCTTTGGGTTTTCTTGGTTTCCTCTAGGCTTGTTGTATCTCTATAACTAGCTACTTGTCTAGGGCTATTATGGGGATTTCTTTTACAAACTCTAATCATCTTTTCAGAGTCAACTGACCTAGTGGAATTTCTTCATATAATGTTGCATGGGATGGGAATTGGAGTCACTTGACTAAGTTAAATTTAGGGAATGTATTTGGGTCTTAGAATTCCACAAATATTAAGAATTCCAATGTTGCATATGGTCTTTAGGAGGTCTTACTAGGTGAAAAATATTATATTCTGCTCCAGTGTTGCTATGGTTCTCAACCCTAAGTGTTGGCTTCATTGCGTGCAAAGTGAAGAGGAAAGCTTTAAAAGGAAATATCAAAAGAAAATATTGAAAATCAAAAGAAATGTTCACCTTATAAGGGGTATGCTTGTATCTCTATCAAGGCTACGGATGCCTGACTGGCAGTAGAGCTATGTTAGGGAGGGTCACAGTGATAACCTCACCATGGCTATGGATGCCTAACTGGCAGTGAGGTTCTATCTAGGTTTATTTTGGAGTTGGAATCCTTATGTAGCCCTATTAGACTAAGTTTGGTCCCTATTGTAACAGAGTAAAGGGAATGCATACACACACACTTTGACCCTAGTACAAGAAAGATTTGCTTGCTTGTGATTTCTAAAACCTTGTCCATATGTAACTTGATGCTTGGACTGAAACCAGAGATTCTGGGTTCTTGATTCCAGTTTGTCATTGAAATGCTCTAGAGCATTTCCCCAGTGGACTCGCCATTTGTTTTGTTGTTTTTCACACATGCCCCACTAAAAGTAGGGACCCTCTTTTTTCCTAGTTTTCTGGCTCTTTTCTGTGGCCTTGCCTTTTGAGCTTGTCTTTAAAAATATTGGGGTTTTTGGTGCTTTTGGTCCTTGGTCCTGCATTTATGCTACCTTTGCAATGTTCCTTGATGCCTATCTTACTGGTAATATGCCCCTATTGAGCTAAAACTTTGGAAAAATTCTAAGTATGGGGGTTAATTTTAGGTCTTTTACTATTTTCGGGATCTTCTGACTTTATCGAATTTCCTCGACTACTTGGAAATCCCGACTAGGCTGACTTTACACTATCTTCAAAGATGTCAAGGTCTTGCAGAATTTCTACCTTCCCCAAATTATTCTAATTTTAACTTCATTCTTTGATTTCCCCGACCGGGTTGGTTTTGCACTGGTTCAAAAATTTTGGTGTCTCGCGGATTTCCTTCTTCCCCAAACTTAGCCAAATTTTCCTTCATTTTTGGATTTCCCTAGCTGCCTGGAAATCCTGATCGGGCTTGTTCTTCATTTCTTTTAGAAATTTCTTCACCTCGTAGAATTTTTGCCTTCCCCGGATTCTTTCGAGCTCTCCTTTCCTTCTTCATTTTCCCAAGTCATGCCTCTAGGCAAGTTTACCTTGTTACCACAGGGGGCATTCATCTCCAACACAGTGGCATGGTGAAAATGCCTTACCATAGGGGTTTGAGCATTAAGCCATGATGGCATGATGGGCGGTTCATTTGTTGAGGTATCGTGTTGCCATTACGGTTAGGTTGGTGCCTCGCGATGTCACAGTTAACCGCGTTACCCTGGTGGTTACTACCTGGCCCCACCATGTCATGGTTTACCACCATACCCTGGAAAGTAGATGAATCTTGCTCAGCCATGGGAGTGTCCTCCACGATTGTCTCTAGCAGAAGGGTAGACTCCTGAATGGGAGAAGGAGAGGCAAGTTCAGAAATGGTGGGAGGAGTTGACTCTACCTACTTAGAGGTGGATCCTTTTCTATTCGAGTGAATAGGAAGAATCCGAGGTGTGAAATCTCTCCACAAACCTTTCTTTCTACCCTAAACATAGTACCAGGGTCTCAGGGACCCGTTAGGGAGATCTGATATCCTGAATTTGGGCTTTCACAAAGGAAGCATCATCAAACTTAGCGGGTAGAACTCGGTCTAGTTCATCCAGTCTCTTCCTAAGAGAGGGGAGTGGATGAATCAGCTCAAGAGGGAGCGAGTTTCTCCTTTCCTCTTCGGGTGGAGGAGGTAGCTAGCTGCTCCACCATGGGAGGGCTTGACTTCGGTTGTACCTTATCCCCAGTTTTGTACTTCACATAATTTTTGTAAAGTAGGTCCATTCTCTGTGGGAGTGGACCAATTGGAGTGGTCCAAAAGTGGTCTAATTAATATTCTCCATGGGACACTATAGCCTAGTATCCAATGTCATGTACTACATGCACAACACCTTCATGGGAAAATTAAGGCACTTATGAATCATGGAGGTGATCAAATTGATGGAAGCTAGCCAAGGTATGCCTAGCTTCACTCTGAATAGGTCCAACTCAGGGATGACATCGAAGACTGTATCTACACTCCCAGATCCCAATAGGACATACAATGTTATCGATCCATAGGGTTTAAGAGAAATTCCATCATGTGTGTGAATGACAGACTTTGTTTTGTCATATTCCTCCCTTTGTAGAGAGTTTAAGAGTAACGTCTCCTCCGTGATGACATTCATTCTACTCATGGGGTCAACTAGGACCCTTGTCACAATGTTTCCATTGAGGTGAGCGAGAATATAAAGTGGAGAAGGTTTGTTGTTTGCTAGAACATCTTGTGAGGTAAATGTTACATCCAATGAACCGGTTGCAGAAAGAGTAGAGGGAGTAATAGTAATCATGTTAACATATGCCTCAGGGTGAAGTATAATCAATGGGATCGATAATCATGTTAGTAGTTTGTGATGGAAACACGTCTATGTATATCTGCAACTCACTATTAGCTTTGGCCACTAATTTGTTTGTGTTTTTTTTTCCTTTATCAAGATAGATGCTACCATCCTCGATGCGGGCTTGTATCTTATGATGCAGGCACATACAAGGTTTGGTATCATGTCCGTTAACTCGATGGTACTACCAATAAGTGTTTTCTTCATACTAGCTAGGGTATGGCTCTCTAACTGGTTTAGGAGGTGGAAAGGTAAGGATCTTATCTTTCACCAAGTTTTTCAAGATGGAAGAATAAGATTTCGATAGCTTCTTAAAATTTTAGTCATGTCTGAGGTTGTTGTTATCCACAACATCTACTAAATTCGTAATAGTTTTACCTCTTCCTGAGATTGATACAATAGATCTTAATTCAAAATGGGAGCGTGAGGGAGGACTCCTGAACTAAACCACCATTTGGTGGCATTCTCATAAAGCCACACACAAATGTGCAAAAGAATGATAGTTCATGAGGGAAAACTTCTCTTGCCATTGAGGCCTTTGTAAGTTCCCTATGAAGACCTTTTGTACATCAAAATCGGGTAACGAATATGAGATCTATGAGAAGAGTGCTTGCTGTCATGCTATAAAGTATAATATTCTCATTGTCCCCTTGTTTGCATCTAACAAGGTTTGAGAAGGTCATCTTCTATCTGATATTGGCTTGGAATTGTCGCAAGATCTGGTTCACAAGTTGATCGAACATGAAGATGGAATTATCAAGCAAAGAATAGTACCAATCCAGTGTTGTATCTTTGAGGGATCATAGAAACAGTTTAGCCATCAATGCATCATGATGGAAAAATTAGGTGTACAAGGTGTTAAAGGTGGACACATGTGTCTGTGGGTCCCCTTTACCACCGTATTTCTCATATTTTGGAATCTCCATCCCTTGCGGGAAAGGAGTGTTTAGGATTGAAACTAACAACAAGATGTGTTGGAAGAAGGGTTGGAAGATAGGCTAGGCCGAGGCCTGGGAAATTATTTCTAGTTGGTTTGGCATCTTCCCCATATTCTGAAGAAGCATATTCAAATAGGGTAATTAGAAGACATATGACCGTTGGAACCACCACCAGGGCCACTGCCATGACCATCACCACAACCGCCACCGATACCACTGCCACTAGTGTGGCTTCTATCAGTGTCACACTGCGACCACCACCATTGTGAATTCTACCAAGGTAACTACCAGAGCTGAAACCACCACCATGACTTCCACCTCTACCAATGCCACCTCCAATTCCAAAGTTTCTATTGCCAAAGCCTTCGCCCATCATTCTACCAAATCCTCCACCACTAGAGGCAACATAAGGGGTGAAGTGGAAACCCAAAGGGTTTCTTTTTACTTTGACAGTGTCTAAAATTTTAGAAGTAGAGGGTATATTGACCGAGGGGACTGTGTCAGTCATATACACAAATATAGGAGGCATTGACATCTTTAACTGCCTCTCACATTCCTCAAAGAGGCCACCTCATATTAAGTGACCAAAGCTTGAGGGGGAACATGCTTTAGATAGACTGGCGAGATAATCCAAGTGTTCTATGCCTGTCTGGTATTTTTCCATCATGTATTGTATTTCACCGATCACCTTAGCAGCCCTATCCAACTTCGGGTTGCCTTCCAGGTGATTTTCCAATGCACCTAACCCCTTACCAAGACTAACAATGTACTCGAAAGGAAAACATATGGCCTTATGCTCATCTATGGATTAGGAGGTTGGTGATGCAGGAGGAGTAGGGATGCGATCAGCTTCATCAAGAAATCTAGATTCACCTCGTGCTGCATGCTCCTATGTAGACATACCAACCACAAACCTGGAGAAAAGGATGGTAGTGAAGTTAGAGGAGACCTTCGTCTTATCTATTGGAAGGTGTCTTAGAATTATTCTAACAATATGCCCCGAGGTTGTAGAGTGGGTCGTGAAGCTCATAGACTTTCACAACACACCAGGGTACAATGACCAAGAGGTATATGAAAAAAAGTTTAAGATGCTGACAAATGGATAGATGTTGGTTCACATCGAGATCACCAAAAATGTGAGAGAGTGGGCCCCAAGTCACAAAAGGCCAAGAGTTGAAAGGCTGCCCTAACAAACCTTAGTTTAAAGGGAAGTTAGGATGACAAGGATGACAATGATGTGGATTATTCATCCTTCGATCACTCTGCAATCCCGAATATTGGAAGGAGACTAGATGTGTTGACATTTAAAGCCAGATTTTTATCTCATGCAACTCTTTGTCTAAGGATGGAAGCATAGTTTCAAAATGATAGCATGATGCAATGGTGTCTCATAAGTGCGCGGGCATCCATACGAACAGAGAACTGGAAAGGCAAGACTCTAACTCAAGAAGGGAGACTATTAGTCTAATCTAGAGGTGTTTAAAATGATAAAACAAGATTGAGTAAAGAGAAATTTAGATACAAATATGATAAAATAAATGTATTACCACCAAGGTGACAAAGACGACCTTGTGCAATGCTCTCCGCGCCAGCTTGCTCCAATTTCTCTCCAACTGCACATAATAAAGGGAGAAATTATTGGGGCTATATAGGGGCCTACCTCAGTCAGACCCCCATCTTGGTGCTTCCACCTCCACAAATAGTCAAGTTTGGGATAGTAGAAATAAATGATAAAGAAAAGAAAGTACAAGCTACATAAACACAAAACACAACAATTAGTATGTGCTTACTCAATTGAAAGAAAAATGAGAGATTGTAGGAGCTTACCACCTTTGTCTAAATCACTGAAGGCTCATGGAGGAGTGAATGAGAGGGAATCAAGCCTCTATTTGCATGGTGTCTATCCTATGCTTGCCTGTTGGAGTGATGGAGTAGTGGATTGCTTCAATGGAGAGAATGGTGCTGCTACAAAGCTTGAAATGCTTGAAAACGGTGGAGAAAATGTGAAGGTATGGAGTTCAATATCTTTCCAAGCTCTATCCAAACTTCTGCTGAAGAGAGCTACGATTGAAAGAGTGGAGAGTATGAAGAGAAGGATGAAAAACAACCATATTCAGGTCGGCGAGCTGAAGAGTGACGTTACTTTTTGACTTCCAATAAAAAATGTAATGCCTCTACAGTCTCTATTGATAGGAATCTGCCAGGGATGTAAGCATGTCACACAGATGTCTACATGCCATGCAGGCATCCGTGACAAAAACACCCCCATCGACAAACAAAATAGGTGCCAAGTGGAATGTAGGCAACGGGCTTAAGTGGAATTAAACCTCTACTTTTGATTTTCTAAAGTGTTAAGGTTCAAAATGGAATTTGCATTAGGGGTGAAAATTCATGTTGATACAACTCCAATTTGACTTCTTTGTCACTTACTTTATCTCTCAAGAAGTGATATTTGATGGATATCTGCTTTTTCTTTGAGCGCAATACTGGATTCTTAGAAATGTTTATGGCACTTGAGTTATCACAAAATATGGAAATGGGTTCATCATATTCAATTCTAACATCTCTCAACATCTACTTTATCCATAGTAATTCAGTGCAACTATTTGGAGAAATAATATATTCTGGTTCAATAATAGATAATGACATTGAGTTCTTATTTTTTCTTAACCAAGATACCAACTTCTTCCCTAAGAAGAATGCACCACCACTAGTACTTTTTCTATCATTCACATTGATGAGCCTAGAATTTATCCTAGTTAGAGGGGTAGAATCTCTTGTTATTTCCTAGATTACTTGAAGAATTTGATATCATATGCTGACATTTTCATATAATTCTCTTAGATGTATTACATTTGGACTAATTTCACTTCTGTCAGTTTTAATGATATATATACCCATTATGTGGACCATCTATATTTATCTTGCATGTGATTAATGAATGTTCTTAAGATTATTATGATTGTGCAATTATTATGTGTAATGACATTATTCTGTAGACATGATTGATATGCTAAGTTAAAAAATGTAGCTGCGAGCTTGTCAGGTTGAGGAGACACATGAAGCTCAAACTTAGGACGCTAGTAGAAAATTTTGTGTCAGCCAAATGTAATCAATCTTCACTAATATTCAATTCCATTGAGCATCACAGGTGTTACTGTAGTGGTTGAGTCCATGTTTGGGTTGGCATGTCCAACGGATTCCCCGGCATGTGTCACCGGTGCTTCCACTTTATCTCGCTTTCCCTAAATGGCATCCTCTTAGTCACTGGGAGTTGATGGACCTATTTAGTTGATAAATAAGGCATGATCCTCCTTCCTGAGGAGCTAGAAAATTTTGAGTTGATCGCCATATTCTTTTACAAGCTGATAACCAACCATGTTTTTGTAATCGCATTTTCTAATAAATGACATGAGATTTTGAGTAGAGTATCCAAGCTTTATAGTAGTTTAAAGGACACTCATCCAAGGGGGACCACTTGGTGAGTAATATATGTTTTAGTTTAGGTAGATTTGCATTAGTATTTTTTTGAGTACTTAGTTAAAATCTTGGCATTGGTTGTTCTTGCAGCCACTAGAATTCTATTCTATGACTATTCTTGTAGCCAAGGCTGGAAAAGTATTTTTCTATTGAATGCTTAGCCTTTCCTTCCTATTATGCATCATCAGTTTAGATTTTCTTGAGTAATTTTCAACACTTACTTTTAGTTTTAAGTCTCCCTTAGATATAGAATTAAGATGACCACTCTAGAATTTCTAGTGCACATACTGTGCTGACCCATTTCATGTTCACGTCCCTGGGTTGACAATTTAAATGTACCTTCATGGTGATTAAGATGACCATTCAGGTCAAATTTCCAATCTCTGAGTCATGGCAATAAGAGCTGAGATATTGAGAGCATTATACGAGGCCAAATTTTTTGGCAACCTTGTCATGGATGGTGTCAAGTTAGGAAGTGTTTTGGAGTGATTGATAGTTTTCCTACTTTAGTATTTGTGAAGTTTTCTTTTAGTATTAGAAGTATGATCCACTATTTTTCCCCACTCATTCTTTGTGTGAGTTGGTTGATACTAAGTTGATACCACATGCATAGAAGAAGAAGAAGAGATGGTTTTGGGAGATTTATTCCTAATAATCATATTGAGCCATTTAAACTAGTAGAACTTTCGAATCTGCCCAGAGATGAACAAGAAGAAGAACCACAACTCTTTATTGATGTATTCCCCAATTTAACTAGCTCTAAAGTTTCCCTTGAAGATAAAAATCCTATTGAAGAACCATTTTTTCTATAATTTCATCAAGACATGGCTGATGCAAATGGAGATAGACCTAACAAGCAAAACCAACCAGCTTTCTCCTTTCCCATTGTTGAACAAAATGAAGTGGAAAACCTCAAAAATATCCTTGCCTCAGTCCTTCCTAAATTCTATGGGCTTGTCATAGAAGATCTGGATACCTTCCTATTTGAGTTTGATATACTTTGCAAAAGCTATGACTATACCACTAATGTCCACATACTCAAGCTATTTCATACTACTTTGAAAGAAGCTACATTAAAATGGTTTATGAGCCTTGGGAGGAATACTGTAAGAAATTCAGAAGATATGAAGACAAAGTTTCTTGAGAAATACAAAGAATATTGCAGGGGTAGTGACATGAGAGGAGGAGACAATTTTAGAATGCAACAAAAAGAAGATGAGAGATTGGAAGACTTCATTTCAAGGTTCTTATTTTGTCTGCAGAAATCTCCACATCATACACTTAATGAAGACTCACAAAAGTTACTTTTCCTAAGAGAAATTAATGAAAGATGCACTAATGGCTTGGACCTAATGGCATGAGGAGATATCACTCAAGTCCCTTGGGATGATATCAAGAAGATATGTCAAAACTATTCTAGGGTAGCTTCAAAGAATGGAAGAGCCTATCAATCCTCTATGGGTAAATCATCCAGTAGTGGAGTCTCAAGGGTGGAGATTGCTAATTTATTGGTAGATTTCAAGCAAGATATAATTAAAAATATAGATAATCAGCTAGATACACTTCATGCTAGAAAGAAACATGAGGAGGTAGAGGTAATACTGACAGAATATTGCCCCCAATGTAGACATAAGAAGAGAAACTACATATGGAAGGTGATAGCCAACATTGACAGTAAGAAAATCCCACCTGAGTTCAAACCAATGCATACTAAGGAAGAGCAAGTCTAGTTTGTTGCATAGAAGAGGTTGTGGGCTTCAAGAAAAGGTATGCCACCAGATCAACTATTTTTTTCTAGACCATATTTTAACTCTTATTCATCTGGTAGCCATTGCCATCCACCCTTTCCATCCAACTATGGAGGATACCCACCCAGTCTTTGGTCCACCTATCAATATACCTCACCTCAGTGGCAACAACCTTAGGGGAATTGGCAATAATTTTAGGGACCTTGGCAATCACCCCCAAGAAACTGGTAGCAAACGTCTCAATGGAGAGGTGGCGAACAATGGCCAAATCAACCCACAAACTATATGCAACCATCTTATCAAAATCAAAAACCTATTATAATGCCCCCTTCTCCTAATCCCATTTTCAATATATCTAAACCTACCCAGTTATTAGCCCAACCCACACCCAACCCAAATAATAAACCACAATAGCAGCCTGTATATTTAATTGATCCAAATCAATTTATTGCATATGCTATGAATTTAAGTGACATACATCTGCGTTCAGGAACATACTTGCAAGATCCTTCCACCCCCATTATCACTAACCTACCTGTGGAAGAGAAGGAAGAATCCTTGACTGATCCCATTCAACCTAGTGCACTTGAATCTCTTGAGCCAACTCCAACAAAGAAAACAACACAAGAGCCACCATTTTCTCAAAGATTATAAGCTACCAAACAAAAAGAAGATAAGGAGGAAATTAGCTTTGATATCCTAGATCAGCTAAAGCATATCTATGTCCAGATACCTCTATTTCAAGCTATAAAATATTTCCCTATCTATGGAAAGGAAATCAAGGAAGCATGCCTCAAGAAACCAGAAAGGAAAAAGAAGGACCCCACTACAATCCATATAGTAGGGAAGCTTGCTGACATGATGCTTGAAAAGTAACTATTCACAAGTACAGTGATCTAGGTAGTCCTGTAGTTGAAGTTGTTATAAATGGAATGAACATAAAGAATGCCTTGATTGACTTAGGTGCAAAAATCAATGTGATGACTATGAACATCCTACAACAACTGAATATTGCAAACATGAGATCCACTCCTACAGTCCTGTAGCTTGTTGATAGGTCCACTATGAGGCCAAATGTCATAGTAGAAGACCTAGTGGTGATCCTAGACTCTTGGGAATATCCAAATGACTTCATGGTTCTCTCCCCTAAACCCACACTAGGAGGATATCTACTTATCCTTGGTCGGCCATGGTTAGCAACTGCAGACACTTATATTGGATGTCTCTTAGGTGATATGACCATTTCAGATAGCACAAACACTAAAAAATTTATTCTCTATCCTCCAGCTCAACCAACCCAAAATACAGGAATATCAGTATGGCCACATATTGGTGAAGAAGGAAAATAAGTCAACTCTATGGCACAACTTATGATGCTTAGAAGAAGTCCTTTCCTATATCTTCAAGATGAAGATGAGGCGTTATCTAGTATCATTCGAAACCAATGTAAAATAGAGGAAACATCATCCGGTTCCACAAACATCGTGCAAATACTTATGTTCACTCTACATGATCTTCCTGCAACAACTCATCCTATAGGCAGACTTCCTGCAACCACTCTTCCTACAACAATAGTCTCTGCAGACAGACTTCCTACAATAACTATTCCTGTAGACAAAATTCCTTCAGCCATAGGTATTTTTCACAAATGCTGCCAAATGAACTTAAGTTATCCTGTATTAACGAAGTAGCTATGATAGAGGTAGTCACACAAGTACAAGTCTTTGAGGGATGATCTCTAAATATCAATAGTAAATTAAATGAAGGACAACAGTTGATATTAGAGAATTTGCTGAAGGCCCATCAGAAAGCATTTGCCAAGTATTATCATGACATGAAAGGATTAGATCCAAATCTCTGAACTCACAAAATGTATATTAAATACGAGTGTACCCTTGTAAGACAACCACAATGAAGAATCAACCTTGTCTTGATAGTAATTGTCAAAATTGAACTACAAAAGCTACTAGATGAAGGATTTATCTACCCTATTTTAGATAGCCAGTGGGTGAACCCCATTGGTAATTTTCCCCAAAAAGGGAAAAAAATGGAGAGTTTGTGTTGACTATAGGGAGCTCAATGCTACCACTAAGAAGGATCACTTTCCCCTACCTTTTTGTAGACCAAGTCCTAGACTCTCTTACATGAAAACAATAGTTCTCCTTTCTTGATGGATTCAGTGGATACAATCAGATTTAAATTGCACTAGAAGACCAAGATAAGACTACATTTACATGTCCTTGGGGGACATATGCATATTATGTGCTTCCCTTTGGCATATGCAACACACCTACCACTTTCTAGAGAGCAGTCATAATATATTCTTAGACATCTCCCTTGACTACATGGAGATCTATATGGAAATTTTTACTACCTATGGTGTCACCTTTGATGAAGCACTACAGAACCTGGAGAAATTACTCTAGAGATGTGGGGATTAGAATTTGTCCTTAAACAATGAAAAGTGCTTCATGATGATGCAAGAATTTGTAGTCCTTGGCCACTACATTTCACACCTTGGCATTGAAGTTGATCCAACAAAAATTGAGGTAATCAATAATATGCCTATACCTCTAAAACAAAAGGATATTAGGAGTTTTTTAGGACATGCAGGCTATTAAAGACAGTTCATCATGGATTTTAGTAAAATAACCACCACACTATATCGTCTTCTGACCAAAGATGTTGAGTTTGAATGGACTGAAGGCTATGACAAAGTATTTTTTAATTAAAGATAGCTCTAACTCATGATCTTGTACTTAAAGGACCAAATTGGGAAATCCCTTTCCACATACATACTAATGCCTTAGACTATGCCATAGGAGTAGTTTTAGGAAAAAAAGCAAAATCTGTTGAAACTGCCATCTATTTTTTTAGTAAAGACTTGAAGGGAGCAAAATTCAATTACATAGTCACATAGAAAGAAATGTTGGCAGTAATCTATGCCTTGAATAATTTTAGACACTATATCATAGGTTACCAAATTAATTTACACACTAATCATGCAACCATTAGATACCTCATGAACAAACCTCTAATCTTAGGAAGATTAGCTAGATGGTTGCTACTAATGCAAGAGTTTGACATAACTATTGTGGACAAACCGGAGAAAACAAACATGGTCGCAGATTTCCTCTTAAGGCTGTCCTCATCAAAAGATATTCTTGAGCCATAGATGAATTCTTTCCAGATGAGAATCTATTCTCTATAAGTGTGCAACCACTCTGGTATGCTGACATAGCCAATTAACTTGTGATAGGGAGAGTTCCTCTTCACTTCTCCCCAAAGGAGAGAAGAGTGTTGATTGAAATTCATTCCCTTTTTCTTAGATAGCTAGATGCCTATTCTATACTAGACCCAATCATGTTATGAGAAAATGTGTAAGGGAATATGAAACATATGACATTTTGCATGCATGCCATGATAAACCCTATGGAGGCCACTTTGCAGAAAAAAGGACAATAGTGGAAATATTGAACACAAGATAATATTGGACTACATTGCACAAAGATGCAAGAAGATATATAAGGAAATGTGATAGATGCCAAAGGATGGGCAGGCCAACAAAGTCAGATGAAATGCCACTCTATCCACAAGTGGTGGTCTCACCATTTGAAAAATGGGGTTTAGATTTCATGGGACCCATTGATCCTTCGTCGAATGGTAAGTCCTACATACTAGTGTGCATTGATTATGTAACAAAATGGGTTGAAGTCAAAGCCATGAAGCATGCAAGAGACATTAAGGTTGCACAATTCCTTTATGAAGAAATTTTCACAAGATATGGGGTACCAAGAGAAATAGTAACTGATCAAGGCACTCAGTTTATATCAGCCCTTATAACAACATTTATCAATGAATATAACATCCACCACAGGAAATACACCCTTCATCACCCTCAAGAAAATGGACAAGTTGAGGTGACAAACAAGGAGATTGAGGCCATCCTCACCAAAATAGTGCATATTCATATAAAAGACTAGGAAAATAGATTATCAAAAGCAGAGTGGGCTTATAGGACCACCTGGAATACAACTACAGGCTTCACCCCATCCGAGCTGCTATATGGGAAACAACCATGATGCCTATAGAATTTGAGCACAAGACTCTCAGAACTGCTCTAGAATTGGAGATGGATATTTCTAAGGCACACAAGGAATGGATCATGCAGCTCAATGAATTGGATGAGATGAGGAAAACAACATTACATCATGTTGAACTTGTGCAAAATATGAGAGTCAAAGGGCATGAAAAATTTATCAAAGAAAAGAAATTTCAGCCAGGGAACTGGGCATTGCTTTATGATTCTAGGTACATGGATAATGTAGGACAATTGCAGAAAAGGTGGCTAGGTCCATATGAAGTTGCATAATTCTTTCCCGATGGAGCTATGCACCTCACAACCATTGATCTTATGAAATTCAAACTACTGGTGAATGGGCACTGTCTGAGATTATTTCATAGGACGACTTCAAAAGAGGAGTTCCTACAGTAGTTTTTCCAACACACAAAGCATGAGCACAGTTCCTACAGAAACAAAGTTACTACAACTAAAGTCAATGAACCTAGTGTCCTTCCTTCCGGTTAAATGAGGTATGTATCTATCAAAATAAAGATTTCTACTTTTGTAGAAATCCATTTCTTCACCCATCCACTCATCCACCCATCTGAACCACCTTTCTCTCTCTTCCATCATTTCATTCCACCTCACCCCATTCCATCACCATTAATTGTTCAATTATTGCTCAACAATGCAATCAGTATTTTCTCCCTGATTGATGAAATAATTTCTCCACCATCACATTTGCATACACTCAAGTACATGCACATTAATTGCATTCTTCATTATCTTTTAGAACGTTTCATTTAATCACTGTACAATAAGATGGAAGTTCACATAATTTTCTTTAACTCCCCCAACATCAAATCAATCTTGCCATTCTACATGTGTGGACACATGTACAAATTTAGGTTGGGGGGGGGGTAAGAAAGATACAATTTTTTTGCCACATGCCGATATATGATTGTTTGCATCAAAAAATTTTGTTGAGATGATTCAAAATTGAAAATGAATGACAGATCACATGTGTGATGTGACAATAAATTACTGCTGCAATTCCCTCTCATTATGATCCCTTTTATTAACATTTCTTCTATTCTTAACTCTGCCATGATTCTGAAATGCAAGTGCTAAGTTGCTAAAAATAGGGCAAAAAGGAAATTTGGCCAACAGATACATCTAGCAAAGAAGATAGGAAAAGTTTAAAAAATACAAAGGTAATTTTGCAAGATGACGAGAAGAGACAATGGGAGGTAGACTCATTTGAAATGAGCCCTCAGCTCATGATGCCTTTTTATAGGACACATTGTGCTTGGCCAAATTTTAGAATTGCAGATGGCTAGACTATTTTATGTAGCTAGATGGTTTCAATGAGCGTATTGCATTGGAGTTCACTCAGACATTCTCAGATGAAAAGGCCATGGTGAAAGGATTATAGGTCATAGCAACTGAAGAGTGAATTGTTGAAGTTTCAAGGTTTCCAGCTGATGGTGAGCCATACCCTATTTCTAAGGATGTCAAGATAGAAAAATAAATATTTACAATGCATGGGGACCCTCCGCTCACAATTGACAAGCAAGGTGCCAAGAGGCTCTCTCTACCCGAGCCATTGAAGCAGGTTGTTGTGCATATCATCAAGTACATTACTTGTGAAGGTCATTTATTGAATCTACATTTGAGACGTTTTAAATTGTTGAGTCATATGCGGAACAGGAGGAAGATGAACATGCCCAATGTACTGTAAAACTATCTCTCTATTATGGCAAAAAAAACACAAAAAGGTAGAGAAAAATTTGTATCCCACCACTGTTTAATTAAATTGTTGGTTATGAGATCTTTGCATGATACAAACCTTGCAATGGCCTAGGATGATTTTGTGAAAATTGAGCAATATAGACTTGAGCCCTCTCAGCCTAGGGTTTCATCTCAGTCATGTAGGTCTAGCAGAAGATTGAGCACAGCCGAAGGCACCTTTGGTGCCTCGACCTCTGGTGCTTGTATGGATTACCCCATTGAAGAAAAGGCCATAAATGTTAGTTCCTTTGACCATGAAAAAGAAAAATAAAATTCATCATCAGGTTCAGATGATAATGATGTCCTATTGAAAACTATGATAAAGATAGGAGCACAAAAGAGAGAGGCAAAGGAAAGGAGAAGAAAAATGAAATATGTGCAAGAAAAGGTGCCAAGCCCTAAGAAAAGGAAGGCTAGCACTGTTCATCCTACAAACAAAGAGAAACGTAAAAGCCCTCTAAAAAAATTGAAGTCGACCGACCTTGAGCTTGGAGGGACATCGGGTGAAAATACAGATGCTCCAATGGAGCAGGAGAAGGGACAAGAAAAATATGTGTTCTAAGAGGTAGAAAAATGACCCTAGAGGATCTTACTACCATCGCTAAAGAAGTTGAAACCAAAGAAAATGAAGAAAATAAGGACTTCCTGTAGCAAGACCAACAATGGGACTTACTGCACTAAAGCCAAGAAATAGACCAAGAGCTCCTATAGCCCCCTTTAGATGAGGAACAAGAGGTCCTACAGTAGAACGAGGAAAGAGGAATCATACCTCAATAACCTAAATCGGTAAGACCTCCTGAATTGACAAATGTAGTCTTCTATGGGAAGCAACCGTCTATAAAATTTCTAGTAGGAATCCACAATCCTCCTAATTTTTTAGTACATACAACTATTTTAAATTTATGGAAAGAAATACAAAGAAGAGACGAGGAGTGGAAGGAAGAAAATAAAATATTGAAAAACGAAATTTAGATAAGGGATGAGATGATCAAATAGAAGAATGAGGAGATTGTTTTTCTGAAGGAAAGGATAAGTGTCGTTTGAACTCTGGTGCCACAAATTTTGGAATGTAGGATGCCTCCGAGGGTTTATGCTTTGCACTTAAAGGAGAAATACCTTTCCTTCAAAATATCAAGAATCATCTTAGGCCTAAACCCCTCCATTGAAACCCTCGCTGAATTTTCCAATGCCTACATAATTGCTTCCCCTGAAGTGCAAAATTTATTGTGTGAATTCTATCTACACAATTTTGTTGTCCCAAAAGATAAATATTAGAACCCACTACCTTATGTTGGAAATGTATAGTTGAGAGAATTTATGTCATGGGTGCAAAATGAGATTAGTTGGTGTTAGCAATACAATGCTCACAAGAAGAAAGAATCTAGTATCCCCCTAGCCAACAGTGCTAAATATAAGAGCCCCAAAGACATTTATAAAGATTGGAATAGATTTCTCTTTAGGCCAAGCTATGGTGACTGAATTATGCCTTGGATTGAGGCTGTGTAGAGTGAATATAAAGTGAAAGCTGCTACAAAAGAGGATGCTATGAGGGGATATCTATCCTAGCATTGGAACTTGTTGATCGATGAGCTAAAGTAGGTTGAGCCACACTCTGTTAACAATTATGTTGCTGCACTTAAGAGAATTTAAAAATATATCCAGCTTGGAAGAACTAAAGGACATGAATGGCTTCCCCTGACTTTCCATCCGCCCATCCTCCTATGGCTTGTGCCTAACTTTAGATTCTACAAATATGACATTGCAGAAGAGAAATAGAGATGGAGAAGGCTTGATAAGCTGTGTGGGTTTTATTGGAATCTGAATTCACCTACTTTAGACACCAACATTCGACAACTATTAGTTGAAGACTTCATGGGCTTAACAAAGCATAAGCATAACTATTCCCCTGCTGGAGGACCAACAGAATGTTAGGTTGGGGGGAGTGATGAGCCTAGAATTTAGCCTAGTTAGAGGGCTATAATCTCTTGCTATTTTCTAGTTACTATAAGACTTTGATATTATAGGCAGACATTTTCATATAATTCTCTTAGACATATGAAATTTGGACTAATCTGACTTCTATTGGTTTTAATGATATAAATACCCATTATGTGGACCATCTATATTTATCTTGCATGTGATTGTTGAATGTTCTTAAGATGATTATGATTGTGTGATTATTATGTGTACTGAAATTATTATGCAAACATGATTGATATGCTAAGTTGAGAAATGCAACCACCAGCAAGTCAGGTTGAGGAGACACGCAAAGGTCAAACTTAGGACGCGAAAAAAAGATTCTGTGTCAGCCGCTTGTAACCACTCTTCACCGATCTTCAATGAAATTGAATATCGAAGGCATTATTGCATTTTTTGAGTCCACACTTGGACTTACATCTCCAATGGATTCCCCTTCATGTGTAACTACCACTTCCACTTTCTCTCACTTTCCCTAAATGGTTTCCTCTTAGTTAGTAGGAGTTGATGGCCCTGTTTAGTTGATAAATAAGGCTTGATCCTCCTTCCTAAGGAGCTAGAAAATTTTGAGTTGATCACCATGTTCTTGTACAAGATGATTATCAGCCATGTTTCTGTAATTTCGTTTTCTGATAAATGACATGAGATTCTAAGTTGAGTATCCAAGCTTTATAGTAGTTTAAAGGATACTCATCTGAGGGGGCCCACTTGGTGAGTAATCCATGTTTTAGTTTATATAGATTAGTGTTAGTCTATATTTGAGTACTTAGTTAAAATCTTGGCATTGATTGTTTTCGTAGCCACTAGAACTCTATTATGTGACTCTTCCTACAACTAAGGATGACAAAGTAGTGTTTTTTTGAATGCTTAGTCTTTCCTTCTTGTTAAGAATCATCATTTTAGATTTTCTTGAGTAATGTTCAGCACTTACTTTGTTTCCTTTCCTAAAATTTACTTTTAGTTTTAAGTCTCCCTTAGATATAGAATGAAGATGACCACTCTGGAAATCCTACTACACACACTGTGCTAACCCATTTCAAGTTCACATCTCTGGGTTGACAATTTAAATGTATGTTCGTGGGTATTAAGATGACAATTTAGGTTAGATGTCCAATCTCTAAATCATGGAAATAAGAGTTGAGTTATTGAGATCATTATAGGAGGCTGACACACATCTCCTACCCAATCTGCATTAGTGAAAGCACTCAGGATAAGATCATCATCCTTAGGATGCCAAAGACCAAGATTAGTTGTCCCATCCAGGTATCTGAAGATTCTTTTCATAGCAGTCACATGATTTTCTTTAGGATCAGCTTGATATCTAATAACCATGCATACGACATTCATTATATCTGGCCTAGTCTAAGTCAAGTAGAGTAATCCACCAATCATTGACCTATATCTTGTCGAGTTTTATTTAGGAGGCTTGTGATTTTGTGTAAGTTTGCATCTGGTTACCATAGGAGTACTAACTGGCTTTGATTCTTCCATACCCAAATTTTTCAGTAACTCTTTCACATACTTGGATTGAGATTTGAAAATTCCATCATCCAACTGAGTAATTTGCAATCCTGAAAAGAATTTTAGTTCTCCTATCATTGAATTTTCAAACTCATTCTTCATTTCATCAACAAACTTCAAACACAAATCATCATCACCTTCAAAGATAATGTCATCAAAAAATACTTCAATGATCAACTCTTTATTCTGATCCAATTTGAAATACAAATTGCTATCTATAGTAACTTTGTTGAATCCAAGCTTCAATAATTATTTGTCCAATCAAGCATACCAAGCTCTAAGAGCTTGCTTAAGTCCATATAGGTCTTTCCTAAGTTGGAAAACCATGTTTTCTTTGTCATTCAATTGAAATCCATCTGGTTGCTCAACATAGACTTCCTCTTCGAGTTCACCATTCAAAAATGTTGACTTTACATCCATTTGATAGACTTTGTAATTATTAAAAGAAGCATAAGAAAGAAATAATATTACAACTTCAATTCTAGAAACATGAGGAAAAATTTCTTCAAAATAAATACCTTCCATCTATGAGTACCCTTTGCAAACAAGTCTTGCCTTATTTCTGACCACTTCACCTTGTTCTTTCAGCTTATTCCAAAACACCCATTTAGTTCCAATTACATTTTTGTTTTGAGGTCTAGGAACAAGATCCCATGTATCATTTTTCTTTATCTGCATCAGTTCTTCTTTCATTGCTTCGAACCAATATTCATATTTGTACTCTTCATTGATAATGGTAGGCTTAGTTTTGGAAATTAGACAATACTCTTCTAAAATTCTCTTTCTAGTTTTCACACCTTTGCTCTTATCTCCTATGATCTGACTATTAGAATGATTTTTCCTTACATACCTAGGAGTTTTTGGATTTTATCCAACTTCTTCTTCTTGTGATCTTTCTTCTGCACTTCTGCTAGTTTTCACTTCTTGATTCATTTGGTTCACAAGAATAATTTGAAGTTAATTTTGTGTTTGAGCATTATTTCCATTTTTAGTACTATCATGTTAATCATCTGAATCATATCCATTACATCTGGATGGTCTGACAATATTTTCATGAACTTTAACATTTTCATTTTCAACCGTTTTCTTCAACCTTTTATTAAAGCATCAGTGGGCTTTGATCTTTGTAGAGTAATCTAAAAAGATTCCTTCATCACTTATAGCATCAAAACTTCCTATATCATCATCTGTCCTAATATAGCATTTGCTTCCAATTTTTTTGAAATATTTGATAGTTGGCTTATAACCAAACCATAGCTCAAAATGAGTCTTACCAGAAATATTGTTGATGCTCACTCAGTTAATGGTATACACAATAGTACTTAAAACTTTTGTCCAATAGAAATGAGGAGTATTTGTTTCTAGCATCATGGTTCTAGTAGTGTCTAGAATGGTTTTGTTCTTTATTTCAACAACTCCATTTTGTTGAGGGGTTTGGGGGGGGGGGGGGGGAATAGTTTTCTTTGGATTCCATGCTCTTCACAAAAAGAATTGAATTCCCAAGACATGAATTCCCCACCTCTTTCTGACCTTAGGAATTTGATCTTCTAACCTATCTCATTTTCTGCCATAGCTTTGAAACTTTTGAACTTTTCTAGTGCTTCATGTTTTTCTCTTAAGAAGGACACCCATATCATTCTAGAGTAATCATCAATAAGAAACATAAAGTACCTTTCTCCAAGTGAAGGCTTCTGATTCTGGATGGACCACATAAGTCAGTATGTATCAAGTCCAGTACTCCATTAGAGTTATGTTGTTTTCTCCGGAAAGAGTTTCTAGTCTGCTTTCCCATTTGGCATTCCTTGCACATAGGGTAAGTAGGCATTACTAACTTAGGAAGATCTCTGACTGCTTGAGTAGAGCTTATTTTGACAATGTTATCAAAGTTCACATGACACAATCTCCTATGCTATAACCAAACTTCATCAACTTGAGAAATTAAACAACTTTCATTAGTGGTACTCAGATGAAAAATATTACCTCTTGTCTTTCTACGTGAAGTAATCATATTTCCAAAACTTCCCCTTATTCTGCATTTACCATCCTTTAATTGAAGGTTCTAACCTTTGTCTACCATTTTTCCAACACTGAAAAATTTGTGCTTTAAACCTTCGACATAAAGAACATCATCATTATTGTTCTTACGATCAAAATAAATAGTGCCTCTACCACGAATCACATCAGAAGTGTTGTCTCCAAATCTTACAACACCACCATCATAGTCTTCCAAACTTACAAACTTTATTTTATCACTAGTCATATGATGTGAACATCCATTTTCAATTACCCACTCATCTTTCTCTTCAATTTTGGCTCGAAGAGATTTCTCAACATTCACATTACTAGTTGATTCAGTCGACACCTGACCATTTTATTTGACAGAAATGAAAACCCATTCATCTTCATTTCCAATTTCTTTATCAGATTCATCATCCGTAACACCTTCTTCAACACAATAACATTTTATTTAAAATCTAGTCTTCTTAGGTTTTTACTTAGGTTTATGTACATTTCCGGTTTAACACACTTGATCTTGATTACTAACATCATTTCTTTATGAATCATACATTTTGTCACTTAATCATTATTCATCTGATTAAGTCTATCGCCCCCTTTGATTAAATTAATAATTTTAATCTAATTAAACCTACATTGTTGTTTAATTAAATAAATTAAACCTTATTTGATTTAGTCTAACACATTCCTTCTTTATTAAATAAATCAAATCATTTATTTGATAAATCATTCCCTCTCAATTTGATTTAAATCAATTCATAAATTTAAGTCTAAATTGTCACATCTCCTAATTCCTCATTAAATTAATCAAATCCTTGATTAAGTTAATCCCTATCACTAAAATCCTCTAGAGAATGCAACTTGCACAATAAATCAATTACTTTGATTTATTAATTCTTCTATTTTCCCTCACAAAGCATCAAAAGGGAATATTCCCTCATTTGAATTCAAAAAGGTCAAGTGGACTTGGTCCTTCCAACAAGGCATTCAATGCCTCTTACATGTCCTTGGCCTTGAACCAAGTGACATTAACTCCATTTCTCTTTCCCTCTCACATGTCACATTCAAAATTCAAATTTGAATCCAATGGCATTTATCATGCACATTGACCAAAATGTGCTCATTCCTCAACCATTCACATCTTGACAAGTGGCACTTGGCCATTGGGTGTTGAATGATCCCACATTCATCCAAATACCTCATTCTTCCAATTTAAGAATCTCTAAATGAGAGACTCTTCCTCTCATTCTAGGATCCACAATTTGAGTAAGTTTATTATACTCAATTTCATCCTCAACTTCATCCACTTCATCAAGTTCTTAGCTAGGTTATGCAGGTTTTTCATCATGGAGCTTGATTGAATCTTCATCAAAGTGGATCACTCATCTAATCATCAACAATCACACAAAGGAGTTGGGAAAGGGCCAATTGCAACATCTCATTGGCACCAATTCCCCAATGGGATCAAGATTTTGCATCTTAGAATAGGATTTCATTTATTTCTTTAGTCATTTAGTCATTTTCTTTCCTATTTTGAGTATTGCAAATGGATTTCAGAGGGAATCCTTGTTTTACCTTGCATACTATCTAATATTATGTTTGTTTGTCTTATATGTGCAAGTATCAAATTGGGGTTCACATTTTGGCGCTAGGAGGGCAAATCTCAAGTTCAAATCACGTTTTTTGTTGAAAATTCTTCTGTTTTCTATTTTTTTTGCAGGTTACAGGTCTGTGGCGCTGTATTGCACTGCCTAAAATGCAAAGTCCGCCTCACCCGCGAACTCCACTGCACCCAGAGAACCGCGTGGCACTTTTTAGCACCACACCTATTCCAAAGAGCACCGCGTAGTGCTATATAGCACAACACTTGCAAAGAAAACCGCATATGTTTTTTTTGGTTTTTCATCCAGTTTTAAAATGGCCATATCTTGGTTATTTTTTAGTCTTTTTCGAAGCTTTTTTTTTTAAATGGGGTAGAATTCATAAGCTATCCAATGGTGTAGTTTTTTCTCAACTTTGATAGAGTTAAAATTTTCAAACTTTCACCTAATGTCAAAACACCATGAAACTTGGTCTAAGCTTTAGGGTTTATAGGCTTAATATTTTATCTAACCCTCATATCTTCTTATTTCTTGATTTTATATAACATTTGAAGCTTTTATTGCAGGTTTTAAAGGATCATGGAGCATGGAAATGAAATAATAAAAAAATATGACATCATTGTAAAAAGTGTTTTTTAACACTTTGGGAGAAATTATAATCCCTTTCCAAGGATTTGTTTACTTTCATGCTCTTAGGACACTAAATTTTCTTTGGGCTTTAAAAAGAACAATCAAATTAATTTTTTTATGATACCATGTTTATTTTGTGTAAAGTGTTTTTAAACACTTAAGTGTTCTTTAACACTCCTTAAGAAACTTGTTAAAATCTTTGACCTTAGAATACTAAATTTTCATTGGGATCTAAAAAGAACAATCAAAATTTATTTTTCTAAAGTTACCAAGGGGCTAAGAAGAACTTTAGCCAAACACACTAGATTTGGTTTGAAGGATAATAATTGAACAAGGCAAATTCACACTTCTATTTGGTGCTTAAAAAGAAGTCATTATTGCTTTGAGGATTAAAATGAATTGTCTTTTATGTTTTGCAAACTTTTTTACAAATTAACATCATTAAAATGCGTATGCGCTTCTCTCACGCTTTATAGCGATCTTGAGAATCAAAAGCATTTTTGTGATATTAACTTGTCAAAAATATTGCCTCCACATTTCGATTTGGGCACATAAAATTGAACAAAGCATGTGAGTGTAAGCATAACATATTGTGGAGGTTTTCCCCTTTGTTTTTCAACAAAGGTTGTGCGAACGACGAGATATGTTAGCTCGCTTTTGTTAACTTAGAGGGCCTGCCTTGTGGGAAAAAGTAATCACCCAAGGGAACGACCCAACTGGGAACACACTAAAGCCAAGCGACTTCCACCCGGGATATAGGTGTGGATATTGGAACAACGGCCAATATCACAAGGATTATTCTGATGAGATGGACAGCAATGGACTCTTGCCGATGTTGGATAATCCCCCATGAATGAAATGCCCGAATTAGAACCCCTTGTTTAGAAAAAGGCCAAAACCTTGTCTATCTTGTTGGTGCAAAAGGTTATGTCCTTTGAAGCCACCCCACGTAACATGTAGTCTTGTTGTGGAAATGGAAGCTATGCCATGGGAGATTCATGGGTACTAATGCTTGGTTGACCCAAATAAGTGAGTGCCATGGAGGGGAGCCAGTGTGGTCAAGCATTTAGCCATTCGCACAAGATATGTGCAGCTGGATTTATCGAAGTGGGAACCCAAAAAGATATTGCCTCATCATCCTAGGAGTGTAAAAGTTCTTGGAAGAAATACATTGCTTGGTCCTCAAAACACTTGAAAACAAACATTCACAAGACCTTCAAATTTCAAACCCCTTGTGGGAAACAAATACCTCTTGACAAATTTAGGCACTCTTGCTTTCCCTAGGGATCATATTCGTAGAGTTTTCTAAGTGTACAAGTTCTACCATCATTTGTTTCCAATAAGGATAAACATAAGGAAAATTCTGCCCTATTTTCCACAATTTCCACACAAAGGACCTTGTGGGATGAGAAAGAGAATGGGACACTAGACATATAGTTTGAAAACCTAAGCAAGCAAGTGTCTTGGATAAAAAAATTCTCATTTAACCAAGATAAAGAGACAAATTGAATCACACATGTGCTTGGTCCGTTTTTGAGTCATTTGGTTTTCATGCAAACATTAGTCTTTTGGCTTGAAATACTTTTAGGGAAAAACATGTTCTTCATTACCTTGGTCTTGTAAGTAGGTCCTCATAGGGTCATCTAGGATCAATTCAAACACTTCATCTCTCAAACATCAACCAAATCTCATCTCACCAACAACTTTTGGAACCTTGGAAACATCATTTATGCTAGGCTTTTGGAAAATCAAAATCACCTTGTTTGGGTTAACACACCTAGCCAAATTATCATCTTGTGTACACGTTTTCTCTAGGATAATGCAACTTCCTAGGGTTTGCAAGTGCATAATCATCTTGTTTGACTTAACACACCTAGTCAAACTATCCACAATCAAAATCAAATCAAATCAATTCCTACAGTCTAGCATTGATCCAAAGTTCCTAAAAGATCAAAACACCCATATCATTCACCCATTTCATCCTTCATCTCATCCTTGGTCCTAAACCCCTTGGAGTTCAACAAGGTCAAAACAAAAGAGGAGCATGGAATATAAATTTGATCCATCCATCATGAGTAACCCAAATCAACTAAACTATCCAAGCCTTGCAATACCATTTGATTTTCAAAGCTTGTACAATGCATACAGGGGATCATTATCTCATACAAACATCAATGGTACAACAAATATGAGCATACCCAATCCAAATTTTGGAACACCTTTCCCTTTGATAGATTTAAATCAAAGTCAAAACTTACAAATCTATCAATCAAAAAATCAAGGCATGAGTCTTCCCCCTTTACCAACCATCAATCAACCAAATCCGAGCAACACCCCCTTCATAAATCAAAAAATCATACCAAATCATCCCATTTTTCCATCAAGATCGCAACAACCGGTGGAAACCATTCAAGCAATCCCAACAATCAACACCATTCCCAAACCACCACCATCACCACTGCCACCACCGCCAAAGCACAACATGACCAATTCATTCTCCATCATGTTGCAAGCTGCTCAAGAAGCTTCCCACAAAAAGGCACTCCATAAACAACAAGCCACACAAGTTGCACAAGCGCAAGTACAAGCACAAGCACAAGAGCAAACACAATTCAGGGGATTATTGCAAGCAATCCATCAACAAGCAGCTCAACAACAAGCCGAACAACAAGCATTGTTGGCACAAAAACAACATGACGAACAACAACCATTGTTGGCTCAGCAGAAAACATAGGTCTTACTCCCACAACAAAGCTTGCAACTGATTCCCACCATAATCATTCAAAATGATGATCAAGATCCTTTGACCAATGATAATGTTGAAAACATCTCTACATCACCTAATGAGTTAGAGGACATATCTCAAGAATTTATTGCAAAGCATGATCAACATCTTTCACCAAGGTCTAGCAATGATCCTCTCGAAAACATATGGCCATCCTTTGACCTCATGACATTTGAGAATCTTCCTATGCCTAATGTTATATCCAAGAAAGCAATCCATTCTTTGAAATTGACCCATGTCAAGAACTTGATCCAAATCATGTCAAAAGCAATTCCAAAATCACTCAAGATCGATAATTTGTATCTCCAAACTACTACAACGATATAATGGACACTCTCCTATCTATACAAGATGTTGCAAATGATGACCATATCCGCATAGTACATACTCGTCCATCTACCCATGAGGTGCTTTCTTTGGATGGAAACGTAGATGATCCTCATTCAAAACAAGAGTCTCATACTCTTGAAATCATTACCAACAAACAAGAGTCTCCTACTCTTAACATTTGTACACATGATCAAGATATAGAGAAATCCAGAGACATATCAGAAATGGGTTATGAAGAAGGTTTCTACAGAAGTTGTGAATCAGAAATGTCATGTGAAAGCATATCAAGAATAAATCATGAGGAAGAATTTTGCAAGGACATTAAATTATCAACACCTCTTGAAGAAGAACTACAATCTGATATCTCACAAGATCAACCCAAAGAGATCAATCAGGAATTTATCCCACATGTGGAGGATCCTATCACTTATAAAGTTGGATCACTCACTTTTCTTAGAGCAAGCTATCTCGTCAATAAAGAAGCTGACACTTTTGAAGAGCCATGATAGAGCAGAGAAGGATTAGCACCTTATTTCCAAGGTAAATCATATCTTATTGCAAACAAAATGTTTCAACAGATGAATTATCAAGGTAGAGGATTAGGCCTAGATGAACTGGGTATCTTAGAACCAGTGTAGATTGTTGGCAATCCTAAGTGTCAAGGCATTGGTTATTCAACAATCAAGGGATATGAACAGATCAGTGATACTTCCACAAAACTGGGGGCAATTTCATCTTGAGCAAGCATCAACGTAGGGAGCACAAAGAACCCTTATGATGAAATCAATGCCAATACTACAACCAGCCATGTCATGAATCTTCATCCACCCATCACCCCATCCACAAATTGGGACCAACATCAAAAGAAAGACTTGAATCGAAGCATGAAGAATTTTATCAAAGAAAAAGAAGCTAAGAATCATAAAGGACAAATCAAATACATATGGATACCAAAGAATACAAAGAAAGACTATCCCTATCAAACTCCATCAGTCAAAGAAACTATGGGGAAAAATCAAAAAGGGAAAAATATCCATCAAAGATGTCCGCAAAGGAAAAAGCATGCTTCTCAAGCAACATACAAAGTGTATCAAGTAGTTGGTCCTAATTCCACGCAAACTTCCGTATCCACCCATCATTGCTCATCTTCCCAAGTTTGGCGAATCAAAGGTCCCAAACTGTCAACCAATCCATCTTTTATACCTAAACACACTCCATCCACGCCTCCACGCATGATATCCAATTCTCACATTGACCATGTATTGGCAGAAACCCTTCATCGTAAGGATTCAGAAGGCACTCTATCACGATGTGCGCATAAAGACAGAGTTAACTCCGGTATCAACAAAACAAGTCAGGGATCTCAAAAGTTGCATACAAGTGCATGTATCTTGGCAAGGAAACTTCTTCAAATAGGATACCGATGGAATGTTATGATAGAAGCATCAACATCAGCACCACCAGGTGGTTCAACATCAGCTTAAAATCTCTCAGAAAATACAAAAAATTAAAAAAATAAAAAAATAAAAAAACAAAAAAATCCAAAAATCCAAAAAATCAGAAAAATGATTGAAAACAGTAAAGAAAAAAATTATCCTCTAGTGAAAACCACTTCGGTGGCGCTTTGGACAAGTACCATGATGAAAACCTAGCAAACAGGCATCATGTGTAGAATCGAGCATCTACGTGTGGCAGTTAAGGAGAAAGCATCTTATTGCATCCATAATAAAGCCAACATTTCGGCCGTATCATCCATTCATCCATGAATCGTTTATCCAATCCATTTTCATCCATCTGCATCCATACTCCAAGTTATCTTGATCTTGGAAAATTTTGGTGCACACTTTACACTTGCTTATGGTATTCATCTTGACATGGGTGATTTTCATTGATCCCATCCTATCCAACGTTATCTGAGCCTCAAAGCATTATCTGAATGAGCATTCCTTTGTTTGAACACCCTTATCTTGTCACAAGGTAGTCCTTGGCATCCTTTGCATGCTTACCATATCCATCTATCCAAGAATCCACCCATGGTCGTTCAAACATTGCTAGACATTGGGGGCAAACATTTTCATCTTGCTTTGAGAATAAATCTGGATATATCCTCCCACTTATGTGGTGATCCAAGCATTGGAAAACATGAAAGTAAATTTGTCAAAGCATTTATGAGTATCAATCCAAATCACTAGCCCATGGAATATGTTGACAAGAAGATGTTCCTTATCAAGTTTTATTTTTCATCGAACATCAATCCAAACAATCAATATCAGTTGCATCTAATGTATACTTCAATGTCACATCAAATCATCAAATCTATTTTGTTCCAAATCAAGTTACATCTTGATCAATCGAATCCAATCAAATATCACCTTGTTTGACTTAACACACTTAGTCAAACTATCATCTTGTGCACGAGTTTACTCCAGGATAACACAAATTCCTTGGGTTTACAAGTTCATTATCATCTTTGTTTGGCTTAACACACTTAGCCAAATTATCAAATCCATAATCACCTCATTTGGCTTAACACACCTAGCCAAATTATCCTTTTTGTATGAGTTTACTCTGGGATAACACAACTTCCTAGAATTCACAAGTGCATTATCACTTTTGTTTAACTTAACACACTTAGTCAAACTGTCAATCCATCAATCTGATTGATCAACATTAAGCTTGGTTTTCAGCAAAATCCCAAACAAAGCACTGATATCATCACGTATTCATATCCAAGTCATCAAAATCATGCGAAAAACTGAAAAACATTCAAAAATTCATCAAAAAAACTCAAAACATTTGAAAAATCAAAAACCAAAAACATCCAAATCATTCAAAAATCCAAAAACATGTCTAAATATTGGAAAATATTCAAAATTCATCATTTAGTCTTGTCAATCTTCCACCTTGTCGAACTACGTCATCTCTGAGCTGGAACGTAGGCAAGGTTGATCTTTGATCATCCCCCGAGACAGTTAGGGTTAGTCCTTAGGCGTCCGTCGCATTGGCAATCTGTTTGCCTATCCATCTTTTCATTAAGTCAAATCTGTAGTCATCTAAACTATGTCGTCTCTAAGCTTAAACGTAGGCAAGGCCATCCTTGATCGGCCCCCGAGACACAAAATACCAAAAACAGCCTCAAAATATTTGAAAAACCCAAAACGGTGCATCCATTTCATCTCGCTTTCACCCGTGATTGTCATCACTCATAATAAAGCAATCATCATTATCACCCTTTGGTGAGTCAGTCAGAAGCAAGTTTAGCAGGTTCCAAAGTGAACACTCTAATTATCAGAAGTCTCAAGTCTCAGTCAGTAAGCAAGCAAGTTGGTCAACTCAGAGTATCAATAGCTTATCACCCAATCAGTCCCACCAAAACCTTGATCACTACATGTCCTAGGATGAAGCTTTCTTGCGATGGACATAAGCATCAGGTACCCCATAGTAGTTACTCTTGGCTAGCGGTATGAAGAACATCAACTTGTTTGTTTGTTTTATCTTGGTCTTTTTAGACTTATCTTATTTTGCGCTCATTCCAAGGACCTCTCGATGATGCCTAAACAAAATAGGTTTAGAGAGAAAGGAATGTGGAAAGGATCATTATCTTTTTATCTGCTATGCTTGTTGGATACTCTTGTAAAATAACTTATTCATGCGTGTTTTGTTTGGTTTGTAGGAAGGATGTTTTAGGTATCTTGTTGACCACATAGGAAAGCTTGCTTTCTTGTGTTTTGGCCTGAGATATTAAGAATGTTTGAACTATATCCTGAACGAAGTATATATGCTAAGTGTGAACAATAATATTCCTATCCGATTGTCGAGTCAAAGTCCATCACACTAGGTACAATGCCATCCTAGTCCTTTATACCTTGATGCATCGTACCTATGTGTGTTATCAAACATAAAGCAATTGGCCCTTTGAAAATCCCAACTCCTAGCAATGCAAATCATCATCATCGATAATAATGTGAACTTGTGTGAATGCTCCTTCCATCCATCTTTTTCTTCTTATTCTTCTATCTTTACTAACATTTCTATCTAAAATCGGTGTGTTGTATCAAAATATACATGAGGCTACCCATGGCTGATGACTGTCTATACATCATCAGATTTGTCTACATCAAATAATTATCTTGAGTCCTCTGATCAATGAGAACCACTCCTCTCGCATTTTCTCGTGATCTTGATCAAAAAATTGAGCATTTCCACTCGATCTCTCGAGGGGGCAGTATACCAACGTAATTCCTTTCGCTGGGGCAACAGTGGGGCATCTGAAAAATCGATAAATTTTTGAACTTTGATCATAGCAGTTTATTCTTTGAATCAATGCAATAGGTACATTGCTTCAAAGAGGGGCAAAATGTAGACATGGAAAATGTACATTTCCGGTTTAACACACTTGATCCTGATTACTAACATCATTTCTTTCTGAATCATAAATTTTGTCACTTAATCATTATTCATTTGATTAAGTCTATTGCCCCCTTTGATTAAATTAATCAATTTAATTTAATTAACCCTACATTGATGTTTAATTAAATAAATCATTTTATTTAATTAAAATCTCCAAAGTCCTATTAAATTAAATAAATTAAACCTTATTTGATTTAATCTAACACATTCCTTCTTTATTAAATAAATCAAATCATTTATTTGATAAATCATTTCCTCTCAATTTGATTTAAATCAATTCATAAATTTAAGTCTAAATTGTCACATCTCCTAATTCCTCATTAAATTATTCAAATCCTTGATTAAGTTAATCCCTATCACTAAAATCCTCTAGAGAATGCAACTTGCACAATAAATCAATTACTTTGATTTATTAATTCTTCTATTTTCCCTCACAAAGCATCAAAAGGGAATATTCCCTCATTTGAATTCAAAAAGGTCAAGTGGACTTGGTCCTTCCAACAAGGCATTCAATGCCTCTTACATGTCCTTGGCCTTGAGCCAAGTGACATTAACTCCATTTTTGTTTCCCTCTCACATGTCACATACAAAATTCAAATTTGAATCCAATGGCATTTATCATGCACATTGACCAAAATGTGCTCATTCCTCAACCATTCACATGTTGACAAGTGGCACTTGGCCATTGGGTGTTGAATGATCCCACATTCATCCAAATGCCTCATTCTTCAAATTTGAGAATCTCTAAATGAGAGACTCTTCCTCTCATTCTAGGATCCATAATTTGAGTAAGTTTATTATACTCAATTTCATCCTCAACTTTATCCATTTCATCAAGTTCTTAGCTAGGTTATGCAGGTTTTTCATCATGGAGCTTGATTGAATCTTCATCAAAGTGGATCACTCATCTAATCATCAACAATCACACAAAGGAGTTGGGAAAGGGCCGATTGTAACATCTCATTGGCACCAATTCCCCCATGGGATCAAGAGTTTGCATCTTAGAATAGGATTTCATTTCTTTCTTTAGTCATTTAGTGATTTTCTTTCCTATTTTGAGTATTGCAAATGGATTTCAGAGGGAATCCTTGTTTTACCTTGCATATGATCTAATATTATGTTTGTTTGTCTTATATGTGCAGGTATCAAATTGGGGTTCACACACTTAAGTCAAAGGCAACAAGTTTTCCAATCATCATGTCTCTTGTTATATTTGATACTGTCCTGAGTTCATCAATAGCATGAGATTTTTTCTTGTAGGAAGCGGGCACAAATCTAAGTATCTTAGCCACAATTTCTTCTCCATCCAAAGTTCCACCGACACATCTAATGTCCATCACTGATTCATTCACATTTTGTGAGAAGGAAAAGATGTTTTCATCTTCACTCATCTTCATGCTCTCCCATTTTCCTTTTAGACTTTGTAGCTTAGCACTTTTCACTAGTGAATCTCCTTCATACAATTTTTTTCCAACTTTTTCCAGATCTCATGTGCAGTCTTCAATCCTAACACATTTGTCATCTCTGAATCTATCAAATCACTCAAAAATGCTTCTATAGCCTTGGTATTAAATTTTTCTTCCTTGATCTCATCTTCAAAGGAGGGACCATTCTGAGGAATACTATATGAATTCTTTGTAATCTTCCAAAAAGGCTAACCAATACACTTGAAATGACATTCCATTTTGACTTTCCATAAAGAGTAGTTTGTACCATTAAATCTAGTATTGTCCTTCTTGTATGATGCCATCTTGGATCACCTCAAGCTATTAGGCTTCTTCGAAGGAACTTGCTCTGATACCGATTATTGACAAAACAATAATACACAACTAAGAGTGGGGGGTGAATCAGTTGTTACCAAAATCAAACTTGTTCAACATTAATCAGCCTTATATCCCAGATCTGATAATGAACATTGAAAACATAAATCAACAACACATGAGAGACACATAAACACAAATATTTTATATGTGGAAACCCTGTTAGGGGAAAAACCATGGGCGATATTAGTCCACAAGATTATACCCTATTAAAAATATAATGAGAAGTAAAAAGGTAATGCACATGCATTCGAGCACACTACCTAGAGCTCACTACTCTAAGGAAGGCTCACTCCCTTACATACAATTGTCAGATTAAATCCATCTGATAAGATTTGAATGAAGAAATTAGCTTCTCCAAAAGCCTAATAATAGTTCCGATTAGGCACAAAAAAACTCTTTCACTCTCTTCAATCTCTTTCACACTCTGCTCTTCCCCTGAATGATTTAATATTTATTCACACATGTACACCACAAATAAAACCCAGAGCATACATCAAAATAGGAAAAACAACTGCTCTTATATATCCACCACACAGATTTACATCAACTATTATGTCGGCCACATATAAAGAATAGATTACAACTATCGGCCTTAATACATGAATACATCTTAATGCACACCAACACAAGTTAGTCACAACATATTGAGGGCTTAAATAAACACCTTCAAGCATGCCAAACAATAAATCATAAATCCATAAAGATCCACAACACACTATCACCATCATGTCGACCAAGAACATGAAAAGCTTGAACACACTTGGAAAAATATTCAACCATGATCACTCTGATCAATGTGGACATACAACAAGGATAAAGCATGATCTAGAGTCATCCTTGAATGTCATAGGAACATCCAGAACAACTGAAATTACTAGAGTTTCATCCGCTTCATCCAACAACACCTGCTACAGGGACTGAATAACTGTAGGCATACAAAACTTCATAACTTTCACAAATCTTGATGCAATCCTCTAAAACTTTCAGACAACATACTAGAGAGGTTCATTAAAAAACCCTTTAATGCACACTAGTTGATTAACGACTTACAACAATTTCCACCACTCTAAGCTTCTCAGATTCACTAGCTGCTTGGAATATATTTTTAACAATTTTTTCAATATAGTAAGTGAGATATATAGCCTTTAGAATCATCAATGCTAATAGTGTTGACATCAATGACAACGACATATCAGCAATATAACCATAACATCCAATAGTATGTAGTCCGCCTATGTTTGAATTGGAATTGGTTTGACTTCAAAACTTGATTAAGGAAAAAATATTTAATAAACAACTATGAAACCAAATGAGATGGTTATATATCATAGTTATAAATCTAAATTCAAAAAAAATAGAATTTTATCCTTCATACAAAAAAAATTATGTTGTATATGGTGAGTATCACACCTTAAAAATGTTGTTTAGTGATAAAAACTATTTTTCGAAGGAGATGAAAAATAAGTGCAATATGATTCCATTTTTTTTTGAAAAAGATATATTTAGAATCTATAGACAAACCTTCACAAATCAGTAGTTTGCATCATCTTCAAATTCCTCATGGTTTAGCCACTATAGGAGCTCGAAAGTGAAGATTTAGTTTTAAAAAATCAGTTCAGTGTCCAATTTTCCCAAAAATTATAAACCAGTATTGTGGGATCACCCAATAGTGATGATAAGTTATTTTCCCAATAACATCCAGGCCCCATTTTACGAATATCCAAGGAGAGATCTGATTCTATAATTCTTGAGCAAGAGCATGAATAAGATGACTATGATGTTGACATTGTGGACACTTCTTGATGAAATAAAATGAATCTTATTCCATCTTCTACAAAAGTTAACCCATGTGAATCAATTTTTGCACTTGGGATTTACCACCAAATGTTTAACCCCAAAACCTGAATGGGCTTCCTTAAGGGCAAGGGGTATTTCTAATTTAGTAAGACATTGAAGAAGTAAGCCATTGTAAGATTTTTGATAAATAACATTCGACGAGACAACATAACTAATCAAAAGTTTTTATATGTGTGCACGATCATTATTTGTCGCATCATTAGGAAAATTTCTAGTCTTCAAAGAGTTGTAGATGTTAGAATACCATTCTCCCAAGTCTACGTGAGAACACACAAGAGCATCAGATTTAGGTTAGTCAGAAACAATGGGAGATTGAAGAATATGTACCACAAAGTGGTATTTTTTTGTATCCTTGTCTAAAGGTACTAGGGAGGTTGTTCTCACCATGAAATCCACATGTAAATTTTCTCTCCAAGGGATATTTTCCATTGTGAAAGAGGAGAATCGATTTAGGAAGGAAAAAGAAAGCTCTCAATATTGAGATAACTTACTTTGATTAGCTTGGTAGGTTCCCCTAATCTAATTCACAATAAGCTTGGAGTCACCATGTATACAAAGATGTTTTATGTTTAACATAATTACAACATGCAGGGTGACAATGAGGGCTTTGTACTCAATGATATTATTTGTATAGATGAACTCTATTTGAATTTTGAGAGGGAATAGCTTACCTTTAGGAAAGATTAGAACTACACTCGCTCCAAATCTAGTCGGACATATTGATCCATCAAAGTACATCTCTAGTAAAAGATCATGATTAATTGTGAAAATACCTTCATCAAGAAATAAGTCAAAGAACATGGAAGGAATGAATTGAAGGAGCATATTCTAGTTTATCAACAACATCTTGACCTTTTATCACCTTTGAGTTACAAAATTTATGTTGAAATCAAAAAGAAACATCACCCACTTTGCTAACCTCCATGCAAGGTAGGCACTAAAAACTGAATGCTTCAGAAGATCACTTTACATAATAACATGTGTTTTAGCATGAAGAAGATAATTTCTTAACTTTTGCATTGCAAAGATGAGAGCGAGAAATTTCTTCTCCATGGAGGAATAACAAGTTTCATAATCAACCAAGACATGACTAATGTAGTAGACCACTCTTTCTCTTCCAACATCATCATACTGAGTGAGAAAGGCTACCAAAGTGTATGATGATGGAGCAAGGTAAAGAAAAAAGGGTCTATCAAGTGCATATTTAACATTAATATAGGAGGATTGGATAGGAAAGTTGTTATTGAACCAAAATATTTCTAACACTCCTCATCCCATATAAAGGAAACACCTTTTCTCAATAAACAAGTGAAAGGAAGGGTACGGTCAACCAATTGAGATATAAATCTACTAATTGCCAAAAATCAAGTCCCTTGTAAACTTTAAAACTCAAAAATGTTCCTAGGTGGAGGAATATTAACAATTGCATCACTCTCATTCATTTCGACTTTGATTCCACAATGAGAAACTATGAATCCTAAAAACATTCTAGCATCCACATCAAAGACACACTTAAGAGGATTAAGCCTCATCTTATAGAGTTGGATCCTTTCAAAAATAAGATGAAGATTTCCTATGTGACCCTAATGAGTTATGGATTTTGCCAAGGTATCATCAGCATAGTCTTCTTGGATTTTATTACTGAAACGATGAAATATTCAGGTGATTTCCCATTGGTAAGTCACTCATACTTTCTTTAACCCAAAGGTCATGACCACATAACAAAAGGTACCCCAAGGGGTAGTGAAGGTTTTATTATACCAATCTTCCAAGTTAATATGAATTTAGTTATAGCCCAAGAATCCATCCATGAAGGAAAAAAAGGCATGGCATACAATCGAGTCTACAATCATATCAATATTAGGTAACAAAAAATCATCTTTAAGAGAAGCCTTATTAATATCATAAAAGTCAATACATATATAGATATAACCATCAGGTTTACTAATGGAAACAATATTTGAAATCCAACATGAGTAGTTGATTGGATGAATAAATCCCACTTTTAATAGATTCTCTATCTCATTCTTAAGAAATAACACAACCTTGGGATTGATCTTTCAGAGTTCTTTCATAATAGGCTTGGCATTGGGACATAAGTCAATATTGTTAACCACTATAGACTCATCAATACCATGAATATCCTTGTATGACAAAGCAAAAATATCAAGATGAGCATGTAAAAGGTTAGAGTGCCCCTTAGCTTCTTTAGAAGAAAGGAAATTCCCAATCTTAATCACCTTCTCAAAATATTTAGGATCCATGAAAAATTCAGCAATATCCCTATTGAGGAGGGGACTATGGTCTTAAGTATGAGGTATCAGGACACCATCATCTATATTCGATAGAGGGGCCTCTTCATCCATATTTAAAATAGATTCACCAAAGTATTCCCATTTATTCATGAGATACGAGAATCATCATTTAGGGTTAAAAGAAGGCAAGTGGGAGCATGCACTTAAAATTCATTTAGTGCTTCCTCTGAGGAGAAAAAATCTAAGGGGACTATTTCATCCTCCACACCATCATCTATCAATTCAGGATGGACCAAATTAAGAAGTTCAATTGAAATCATATTAACACTCCACCAAGGTTTTTTCTTAGATTGTTTAATAGAGTATCCCAAGGCCAAATTATTCTTGTGAGGCTTAAATTTGATAGGTACTTGAATTCCTTGCTCAATACATCCAAGGCCTTTACGCCCATAGCCGTATCTAGAAACAAGCCTATATCTAGAACCATAGCACATTTGAAAAGATTTAGAATATGGTGGTTCTATGTAGAGATAATCATTTCACCAATGGATGTCAAAGGAATCTACAAGGCCACAGCCATATTCCTTATCTATCTCACAAAATTTAGCCTCCTTAGTAGGAGTAGGATTATCCTCCTCGGTAGGGGGATGACTAATTTCCTAAATAGGATCACAACTTTCCTTATCAATGGGAGTCTAATCAATCTCCTTAACAAAGGTGTTCGAGGTTATCAAAAGTTTAAGATGAAAAATATTCTCTTTGTATTCTCCAATGAATAATTCTGACAATTATAAGGATCCCTAATCATCACCAAGAAATTCATTCAATTCAGAAGAAGATGTAGAGGGGGTGACTTAGGACTTTCTTCTTAAGGTCATTCCTCCTTAGGGATATTTTATTTTAGGATAATTTTTATAGATGGTACCACCAAGAAACATGTCATATCATCAAAGGTTAGAGATGGAATAAAATTCTTAAGAGTGAAAATGACTGAAGCCCAACTAGTGGTTGCAACTCACAAATGTGAACAACCTTTGGGTCAACTTTGATCATGACCACATGATTGTTTTCTACAAATTTTAGAGAATGATGTAGAGTATAAGTCACAACACCCATAGCATGAATCAAGGGTCTCCCTAGGAAAATATTGTAAGATAAAGGGCCAAGAATCACATAAACCAATGTGGGTAAGGTAATAGGGCCTAACCTGGAATGAAAGATTATTGTGCCTAGGGCTTGTCAACCAACGTTATCAAATCCATGAATATATAGAGGACTGGCTATGGAAGAAGAGTCAACTTTGATTTTAGGTAGTAGATCTATACTACAATTGTTGAGTGCCAAAATGGTGTCAATGAGGGTACATCTAATATCGATAGTATTAATCTAAACTATGATCATTAAAGGGTCTGCTTTTTTCTTCACATGATCTAGGGGAAAATGTTCCTATGGATAGAATGTGATATTCGAAGAATCCACATGAATATGATCCATCAATGAATTCACATCCATCAACCTAGCAGAGGTAGGAAAGATGATCTTTTGAAAGGCTTCTTGAAGCATACCTTGATAAACTAGAGTGGTCTGAAGCAAATCCCAAAGAAAGATCTTAGCCAGAGTAACACAAAGTTGCTCGACAAGATCATAGTCTCCAAGTGCTTTAGTCATAGGTTTAGGTGCTAAAGGAAGACTTGGTTGAGAAGGTGGTAAATAATTAGGAACCTGAGTAGGTTGAGGTGTAGGAATAGAATCTTATTGATCCAAGTTCTACTTATTCCTTCTTGTATTATATGCGAGCCCAACAACATTATAATACTTGTAGAGTTTGTAGCTTTCATAAACCTCGAATATAAATCTGATGAATCATCATGATACATAATCTCATATATTGGATGTATCCCCTTGGGTGAGGGTCTAGCTAGAGTCAAGTAAACAATGGGTTTCTTAGGCCTTGGAGAAGCCAGTAAAACCTAAACAACATTCACTGACTCTTGAGCTTACGAAGAAGAAGTTTTTTCAGAAGATCTATAGATAGAGGAAGATGCTTCTAGGAAATCATCTAGAGCATCATCCAACATATGAAAATCTTCCTTAGAGAAAGCATTATCATAAAATTTAAAACATTATGGAAAAATATCCGACATTGTTGACGTCGAGTTCAACAAAATATGAGATAAGGGGGATTCACTACTCACGAGTCTCTTCATTCTCAATAGAATCCCAAGGAGTGAACTAACCTTAACCAATTAAAATTTTAATGAAATAGTTGAATGAATAAATTGCAAATAAAATCGTGTATAGGCCAATTATTCGAGAAGGATGCTTCAAAATTTGAGAGAGCAAGGATTTAATATTGATGACTCGGAAGGGATACCTCTCGGCCAAAGGAATACAAAGCAGTATCGGGATGCCAACAAAAAATTATGGAGTTCAAAGGACATGTTGGTATCCAAGGAAAAAAAAGAACTCAAACCTTGAATAAAATAACTAGAACCCCACTATCTTGCACAAATCCAAGTCTATTTAACAAAATAACTAAATAAAAAGCAAACAATGAAATAAAGTATAAAGCAGAGCTAAGAGAGAACTTACAAATGACCAAAATTTTGAAACCTTCCTCCAAGATCCACTTCAACAACCAATAGTTTTTTGGCCCCCTCTTGAACAAACATAAACACTATTGAATGCTTGGTAGAGAGATTTGTGTAAGGAAGCTAAGGTAGTGGAACAACTTCCTACCCTAATATTGAGAGGAGAATAATGCAAAAATTTTACATAACTTTAATAGTTACATAAACTTAAATAGAAATAGACACAAATAGCATGCATACCATAGCACATTGATTTACACAGGGAAAACCCTTTCAGCAGAAAAACCCCACACTCCAAAATCTACCCGATATATTATTCAAAAATCACAAAGATTACAATATACTTGCAGAGGAAGCTTCTCACAAGAGTATCACCACTTAGAGATCAAAAGGTAACACAACTACTATCAGACACTCACAATACATTGATACAATACCCAGCCATAATACAAGCTAAAATAGGGTTTCCTTCTAGGGAAAGTCAAGCTAATAAAATATTGATCATCAGATATGAGATATAATGATGAATGATATAGATTTACAATAATAAAATATAAATAAAATTTTCCTTTTGGGGGTTCTACCCCCAAGCCCCTACTAGGGAATGCTAAGCCTAGACCCTAGCCAGGGGGATGATCCCCCTAGACTCATGGGGGGATCCTCCCCACACAACCCATCACTTAGAATAGTACCTTGTGTATCAACAATACCTTATGTAATTGCAAGGTTGAGACACATTTTCTCAACACTTTGGCTATTGGAGGGACCTCAGTCTAGCAAATCTTTGTTGTATAAGAGATGTTGCAAAGAGAAAGAAGGGTAGAGAATAAAGTTAGATTCAAGAAGTCAGGTGTTAAAATGAGAGAGAACCCCCTAAATTGAGAGAAAAAGGGGATTTTTGTTGCATGTGAGAGCAGAAAGATTTGTTACACTAAAAACTATGACTATAGGGACACATGACATGAGCCAAGATTTTGAGATTCCTCATTTCAAACTCAAAAACCACCAGGATGCTAGCGTGTTGTGTAGACGTTTGCACACTGCACAAGTGTCCAACACATCAGTTTTGAGGAAATGGGGTGGTGGATTGTTTTCGCTTTGTAATTGGACCTCATGGAGCTATAATCATGAAATTTTGACCGATGAGGCTCTTATAATAAATGTGCTTAGGTGTAATAAATCCAAAGTAAAGTGTTAAAATATGAAATTGTTCCTAAGGTGCAATTTTGTGAAATTACACTTAGATAATCAAATAAAAACCATCAAGGAGTATGATAATGTAGAAAGGGATTCTGAAGGAATCATTTTGCTTCCCATTTAGGTTGGCACCACAATGCAATATACCACTAGTCATGTTCTTGATATTGATTTACCATAAAATCTCCTCCTTGACTGACCACATGGTTCCATGTGTTGTAAGCTATATGATCCATGTATCATCAAAACCTAAAGTTCCAACATAATGGTATTGAAGTCATCGCCAATGTGGATCCACACCCTTTTTTATACTTCCGTGCTCTTGAGGGTTCATTTCCCCATTCTTGACATTGTCTTGGAGTTAATGTTTGGCCTTCCAATACCACTTCATCTTCATCTTATTTTGATCCCAGGTCAATGCAAGATCATGGGGGTCGAAAGGAGGCCCTTAAGTGGCAACAAAAATTCCAAAAAATAGAGTTAGTAAAATATGTAAGAACATGATTTGCACAAAATTGAATGTAGTTTCTAAGATACTAGTCCTTTCTTGGAAAAAAGGTAAATCTATTTGGTGAAAATTTGAAATTTCAATGTAGTAGTACTAAATTTTCAGGAAAAAATAAAAAGAAGGTGTATGTCAGATAACCTAAGTAGAAAAAAAATATAATATATTGTTTTGAAACTTTCAATATAAGTAGAGGACACATGCCTAGATGTGCCACATTTTTTTGTAATTTTTTTCAAGTAAATAATTAGTTATGATTTTTTTCTTAGAATTTTTTTAAATACATTAAAAATTATTTGTCTCACCACCATAATTTAGTCAAAAATTAATGAAATTCACTTTTTTTATCGTATAGTGTAGAAAGCATAGAATATTACATATCTTTTGGATTAAAAATATGTGAAATCATTTAATAATTATAAATGGTTTTCAATCAGCCTATCAATCAATACTTTAGTTAGAATGCATGTAGAAAATTAATAATAATTATGTATTTAATTCCAAAAAAGGCATATCTTATATTGGTGAAAAGATGAAATTTTTCTCAATAAACATTTTTTCATTTCATCAAATTTAGATTAAAAAAAGTCGTCAACCAATTTTGTGTCACATAGTCACTTTTTAGACCCCTGTGATCCTGAAATCACCCTCCTAAAAACTCCTTTCATCATCCATCCTATATTCCACACTAGAATCCTCCATTACTACGATCAAGATCAGTGACAAGGGATGTGGAGAATATGAAATGCATACTGCACTTAATGTGGGCACCATGCCACCCTCTCCGCATACCTATGACTAACCATCAAGATCTACACAATGTCAAGAACTAGCAAAAAAGACATTGATCTCTAAGAAAGTGGATTCTACCACCTTTCAGTCCTTAGTAACCTTAGCACAAGAGAATATTGATGATGATGTTAGCCAATGGGTATACCGAGAAGAACCTGATCCTTCTCCTCCTCTCTTAGAGTATTTTCAAGAGTTTTATCCACAAGCTCACAAATTGACACAAAAGGTTAAATATTAGTGAGGAGGGTTAGGTGTGAATGATCAAGGAATCTACAAGCCTATTGATCCACCAACCCATCCAAAGCACCAAGGGATTTCTTATGATCAAAGGAAAAAATAATCTATTTCATCACCTAGTATGTCGAATAATATTAATATGGAAACTAATATTCTTTAGGACATTCTTGAAGAATAAACCATCATACTCTCCTATTAGGAGTTGGATGCCTCATCACTATTCAAATTTACATCCATCTTCACCAGAAGCCTTTCCCTTTGCCACCCCAAGCTAATAGATTGGGACCAACAACGTACAATACCCATCAACATTCTTCCTTTTGAGGAGGCATATATACATTTCATGGGATTATAAGAGGATTAGAAGAATATTATGGTATCTAATTTGGGGGAGATGAGCACCCTAATTGTAAAAACAGAAAATAGAAAAATAATAAAGGGCCTTTGACTAAAAACCTTTTTGAGGCACTTTTAGATCCATCAAAATTAAAAATAAAGGGTGTATCTTCTAATGAAAATCTCCCTAAGGCTTTAGAATATGGGGATGCTAATTTTACTCTTATGGGTAATCAATTGTTCAAGAGATCTTCTATCCTGATTAAAGATACTAGAGAGATAAATCTAGGAACTAAAGTTGAGCCTAAAATCACATATGTAGCTAAATTATTTAGTTGAAGATGAATACCAAGTGTTTTCCATGCTGCTCCAAGAAGGATTCATCAATTTTTCTTGGGCTTATTCTCATATTCTTGGATTCGATCCCGCACTTTTTGTACATCACCTAGATTTGTTTCTAGATGTAGAAATTTCCAAATAAAATATTCACAATATGCACACGTAGGTTGCCTTACTTATCGAAGTTGATCTAGAGAAATTATTGATAGCTAGATTTATCAGGTCTATTGACTATTCAAATTGGATATCCAATATTGTTCCTTTAGCCAAACCTGATAGGGGAATTCATATTGGCACTAATTTTAGAGACCTTAAAAAATATTATTCCAAAGATGATTTCTCATTGCCTGACATTGACATACTTGTTGATCTCATGGAAGGTCATGTGATTCTCTTCCTCATAGACAACTTCTCTAGCTATAATCAAATTAAGATTGCAACTGAAGATCAACGTAAAATAGATTTCACCACTTCTTGGGGGACCTTATGCTATAATTTCATTCCCTTCTATTTGAAGAACATAGGAGCCACTTATCAACGTTCCATGATGATTGTTTTTCATGATCTCATTCATCTCATAATGGAGGATTATGTTGATGACCGATTAGGAAAATAAAAAACTAGAGAAGAGCATCCCAAAATCTTGAAGCAAATATTTAGTAGGTTAGAGCATTATTAGTTGCAACTAAATCTAGGGTGACTTGAGAATAGTGGGTTACAATTTTTGTCCAAAATTGACATTGAAATGAATATTTTAAACTAAATCTTCACTTGCAAACACTTATAATTGCTAAACCATGATGAATTTGAAGATGATGCAAAATAGTGATTTGTGACATTTTGTTTGTAGATTGCAAATATATATATATATATATATATATATATATATATATTTGGAATCAAATTGCATTTCTTTTTTCATCTCCTTTAATAACTAGTTCTTAACAATAAACAATATTTTAAAGAGTGATGTTTATTGTGTAGCACATGATTTTTTTTTCTATGAAGTATAAAATTCTTTTTTTTTTTTTATATATTTATAACTATGATATCTATCTCCTTCACTATTCTTCATAGTGTTTTATGGAATATTTTTTCTTGGTTAAGTTTTGAAGTCAAACCAATTACAATTGAGACATAGTTGTACTGTGTAGCACATATCTTCTTTTTTTATGTAAGAATTTTTTTTTTTTTTGTTGGATCAAGGACATTTATACCAAGAGTATAGATATTTTTTAGAATTATTTTTTGGTAATCCCCTATTTTTCCACATGTGTAGAACAAAGAGCTTGATTTTTCGGTGAAAACCTACATTTACAAGAAATAAAAAATAAATATAAAAATCAAACTAAATATATTTAAAATTATACTTTTCAGGAAGCTTATAATAAGGAATACATACTTACAAAACATAAATTTTAAATGAATTAATTTGATCCCCCAAAAATTAAATAAAATGTGGTTTTTTATCACCATTTCGATAGGTGTAGAGGAGACTCCATTATAGGTATGGTTTAAAACTAGTGGGATTCTATCCATGAGGGTTTGATCTAAGGGGATTTGATCAAACCCTCTTTAATTAAAATAATTTAAATGAATAATTTAAAGGTTTAAACCATTATATTTTAAAAAAATATGCGATTTTAGCAAAAATCAAGATGTCCCAAAAGTGTAACCCATTATTGTGCCAACACCCTGCAAAAAAGTGTCTTTGGTGTCACTTTAGGAAAAATTATGGGCTTTATTGTATCGATATGTGTTATAGAAGTTGATCTATCAAAAGTCAAGGCTATTGTGAAAATAACCCTACTAAGTAACATCAAAAAAATTGAGAAATCTACAAGGCAAATTGCAATCAATCTAGCATTTTATAGCCCAACTTGCAGACAAGTTTCAACCATTCACTCATCTTCTTTGTAAGGACACAATATTCAAATAGAATTTAGAATTCCAACAATAATTTGGCAGAATCAAGGAATACCTCACCAATCCTCCCATTCTAATGCCTCATATTGTGCAAAAATCATTACTATTGTATATTTCTATTACATTTGTTGCAGTTGGGGCACCTTTGGCTCAACATGATGAGAATGGGAAAGAAAGGTCCATATACTATATCAACCACATACTATTTTAGTATGAATCAACTATACTCCCATAGAAAAATCTTGTCTCGTGGTTGTCTTCAGTTCCCAAAAGCTTCATCATTATATGCTTATCCATTCAACTAAACTCATATCCAAGGTAGATCCACTTATATATTTGTTGTCTAGAACATCATTGTTCGATAGAATAGCTAAGTGGGTCATGCTATTGAGTGAACTTGAGTATAGAATATGTGGATCAAAAATAAATTAACAGAAAGCTTATTGTTGACTAGTTAGTTGATGCTCCTCTAGTTGATGCATATCCTTTGGTAGCTAAATTTAAGGATGGGTACATTTTTACCATTTCATAGGAAGACATACAAAATCTTTACTTTGATGGGTCCTATACACAAAATGGATGGGTACAAGAGTTATTTTAGTCACCCTTGAAAGTGAATTTATTCCTAAGTCTTTCAAATTAGTTTTGATCATCAAATCTTGTGCCTCTTTGACAGTCTTACAATAAACTCAGCAAGTGGGTGACAATATGCACCTCACTAAATACCTCCGGGTTTTTTATAGAAAGTCGGCTCTTCTCTGAGTTTGGGGAAAGGGTAGAAAGAAATGCAAATAGAAAACATAAAAAATGGCGATGTGCCAATGCTTTTACAACATTTTAAAACCACAAATTTCCCTCTATGAGTCATATGATAGTCAGAAAACACCACTTCCCTTCATTGTTGGGAGGAGAATGAATAACAAAGGCTCGATACAAGCATAGATGAAGGCATTCAACTGGCCCATAGGAAGTGCATATTAAGATCCAAATCAAACATACAAGTTCCAGAATTAATAGAAAACATTCAAAACTCAACATAAACCCTTCCTCTTAATATAGCATATAATGAAGAAAAGATAACCCTACAAAGAAAATAGAGAAGTCCAATGACATAGTCCAGTCTCTAAAGATTATAATTTAATCATATACATAGACAAAATGGAAATTTGATAATCAAACTATTCATATTAAGCAAGACACAGTGTTATATTCTGGACAAAGATATAAAGTAAGAAATATTGACAAAGACCATATCATGCACATTTTCAAGTATTTCTTCAGAATAACTTGTACTTCAAATATAAATGAACTTTAAAATAGAGATCGGATTCCAATCTAATAATAGTTTGATCATAAAAAGACATAACATTCCAAAGTGAATTAGTGGTTTGTAAACTTTAAAAGAAAATATTTCTACTAACTAAGAAAGCTAAGGAAAATTTTCAAAGAGGAAATTTTTTGGAACCCTTTCATTATGTTTCCATCCTCAATTTATAGCTACCAAGGAGAGAGAAACGTCAACCTCATCTAGAATAAATGACTGTGAGACGTCCAAACTTGATAGCTTAGAAATCTGATCCTAGATCTTTTTATTTAGGTCACTGGAATCCTTCTCATTAACTTTCAACTGCCACATTTATATCATTTAGATATTTCAACAAGATTAGGCCTCGTAATCACTCTGATCCCAAAAAGATAGCCTAACAAAGGTCTTGTCAATCAATCAAGTGGCTTTGGCGGCACCAACTCACATCCCTTCATTGAAAAATGAGAAATGCATTCCAATGGTCTCTGAGTGAATACTCCCAAGATATAGCTCCATAGTATGAAGGGATAACGTGTCACACAGGCGGATAATATTAGATTCACAAAAAGTGGATTGACAAAAACGTTCGCCAAGCCGACATGTGGTCTGACTTCTGACTAAGGAGAAAATGATTATTAAAGCATGCACAACCACCATGTGGCACATTGCACACCTATTGCAAATAAAACCTCTTTGCACGTGAATCACCCTGAAGACAAAAATAAAGCTGAAAACCAAAAATAGACAAAGGAAAAAAACTCTTCATAGTTTTGGAAACTCACAGGGGGGCTTCGCTTGCGAAGGAACAAACCTAGATCTCTGGTCATTCTTGGAGTTTAAGAAAGGTGGAATGCAACATCTGCTAGTCTGTGTCAGTCGGTCAGGCACGCCTATTGAAAGATTTATATGCCTAATCCAGCTTGAAGACTTCTTTGAAAGAAACAAATCTCCATCTCGCTGAAACAACTCCCAGGTGATAGTAAAGATGATAAAGTTGAAGAAATTCATTCTCAATGTCATTCATTGATGGTGTTGATCTCGGCCCTGGAAGGTCTTTAGAAGTTCGAACATTGTTTCTAACCTCTTTGTAATCTACTCAACTAACAATATATCTCCATTTGCTGAAAGGAAGGGAGAAAACCCATAATTGTACAAAATCTCAAAATCTTTCTTTATTTCATCGACGCTCTTATTTTAAAATGCCTAGCTATTCTTTGTCCTAGATGCCACCTTATGGAAATAAGAAAATTCACTTTCTTTACTAGAGGCAATGATCTGATCTATAATACCTACACTTCGCAAGGCCTCAAATACTGCCACATAGAGCTTAGAGATCAAATTATATGATTCGTCCAATTGAGGAACATATTCTTGAAGAGTTTGGTTAGCCAATGGGCCAACCTTTTCATTTATTTCTTAGGAATCCCTTAGGAATTGTAAGGTTGGTTTTAGAAAATTGAGCGAGACAATGATTTTCTCCCAATAGGTGGATACCAAATTTATTTTTATAAGAAGGGTCACAGAACTTTGTGTAATAGCTAACTCCTATTATGTTTGAGCCTCTTTTTCTTTCAATCTTTGATCAAGTTGATCTCTTTTCTCAAGGGATTTTGCTAGCTCTAAATTGAAATTTTTGACTTCTTCATTTTGAGTGTGCAAGACAAGCTCGGCTCCTTATTTATCATGCTTCAGCTTTTTGATCTCATTTTGGGCCTTTTGTAGATTGTCAGAAGCCTGAGTTTGGGTACTCTCTAGCTCCTTCCTTATATTTTCCTGAACATGCTGGTGTTCTACAACAGATTGGCACTCAACTCTAGGTTCACCTTTCAAATTTTTTATCTCAGTCTAAAGTGGGATCCACTCATCTTAGATTGTTGCAAGAGATCATATTGCTTCCACTTGTTGGTCTTGCACCTACAATATGTTGGTAAGTTCATCATTTCAAGGCCTGAGTTCTTACTACAAACAATTCATTGTTTCTTTTACATTTTCCAGCTCATTATCTCACTTTCTCAACTTTCGATCCAACCACTCATAGTCTATATATACCACCTTCTGAGTGGTCTTGTCCAGATCTACCTTGTCACATGGACGGATCTCATTCAAATCTAAACCCACTACTCTAATATCATAGTCCTCCATCTGCATATGTCCTTTGGTTTGGGCTGCAAGTAGCTTCATGGTGGTGGATCCATGAAGAATTTATTTCTTCATTAAAATATGTCTAAATCTTCTTAGTAGTTGGCAGCTTGACATTCTTTTCTTTTCTTTTCTACTTTCTATTTTTTAAGGCCTGCTTGTTCGCATTGAAATGTTTTTGGAGAGTCTATGGGGAATCAATACTCTATGCCGCCATAGAAGCACCAAGGGGCAGCCTAAAAAGAGTGATAGAGGGGGACAATTCAAATGTATGGGTATGTGGGGAGGCAAATGGGAGAGTAATCATTGAGAAAGATGGGATACCAAATTTTAATTGGGCACTGGAAGTACTAGTTGGAGTAAAAAGAGTAATGGTTGGAATAGATGATTTTTGTCTGAATTTGGATGGGCCTAGGGTAATAGGTAACATGGGTGATTTTTCTGTTTCAATGGGTGCCCTAGATAGGGAAATTAAGGAGGCAATGGAAGCCAAAGTGGATGGTGCTTTCTCAACACACGTTGGCACATTGCTTGATAAATTAAAAATGGCAGGGGGCTCATTCAAAACTAAAAAATTAGGGTTGGTAGGCGGAGGATTCTTTTCAATAGGCAAGGGAAAACTATTGACTAAAGATGTAGAAAAAGGAAGGAGATGGGGAGAAAGACTTACCTGAACCACAACCATCTGAACATTCTCAAGAGTGGACTTTGCTTCTTCTTCATTTTTGACAGTCGCATAAGGTATATCCAGATCTTGGACTTACCATAACTTTGTTTGACCCAAACTAGAACATCCTAACCCCTTTGTAGATGATCCCACAAAAGCTTGACCTTCTTGTTCTACAGTTAATTCTCTTTGGGACCGTTGGGTTCTTTTTCCTTTGCTTTGGACACTAGTGGAAGATACAACCTGTGAGTCCTTTTTCTTAGAGATTTTTCCCTTGTCAGACTCCTATGGTCAGGAAGCATGGTATGGAAGTTTCTCCTCTGTCATGTGTTCATGGTTGGACTCTAGGTTTCTATTGTTGGAATTAGCTTCTCGTTCATAAATTTCCTTGAACTATTCATCATATGGTTGAAATTCTTAAAGCAACTTATGAGTGTTTCCCATTTCTTGTTCGAACCTCCAGAAGTTTTCCATTTTGCATTTTGACCATCCTTGTTGTTTCATCTATTTTTCTAGGATTTTTCTTATCGAAACCTCCCTCTCATATTTTTCCTATGGGTATAGAAACTCAACCACTTTGGCCTCTTCATCAGTATGAGGGCCATGTTGGTGTACAATTTTGGCCTCTTCTAAGTCAGATTTTTCTTAGATTCCACATACTCCCATGTCTCGTGCTTCAAGGGAAGTTACTTTGATAGATTATAGTCCCATTTTTCACATATAAAACCTCAGCCCAAAGCTACCAATAGGTTGGTCAATTCCTTTTGTGCTTTATACTTCTCTAGAACTACCTTGTTGTTTGCAATGCATAGAGGAAGTAGATATAACTTTGTTTTTTTCCTTCCTCTTCCATACACGTCGAAAAGAGTTTCCTTTCAAAATGCCTCTAACGACAAGACTTGATCCTTCACAAATCTGGGGAGTCAAAAAGGTTATCTGACAAAACCATGATTTCTGATGAATGTAAAATATTTCTCGAGGAAATAATCCACTAGGGTCAATAATTTTTTTATCCGTAGCAGAACTTCAAGAGACAGGCGATTACTTGACCATGGCAAGAATTCTTGCAACACTGGTCTCAAGATGAGATGTACAAACCAGTAATAGCTACTTGTTCTTGATAGGAAATAGGTCCCAAAAAAAATTGGCTGAATTAAACCCTCTTCATCTGACCTAGATATAGGTAAATTTGTCTCCAGAAAACCAAAATTCTAATGTAGGATTAAGTGAACTAGGAAAGAAGAATACCTGAATCTAGACTTAGCTTTGTAATTCTTCAGTTGCAGCAACATAGTTACAGCTATCACATTGAAAAAATCAAAGTACCTCTTCTCCTACTCATGCTTGAGTATCAGAGCCAAAGCCATCTAGAAACGATGGACCTCTTCATCATTGTCTAGGCCGAAAACTCAAGATAACATTGAGAAAATATCTTGTGTTTTTTAGGAACTTCTTGAATGCCAAGAGAAAAAAAAATGGCCTCTAGTCAGCCTTTCCTTTGTCTCATAATAATGGAAACCCTCCCTTTCATTTGATTATTCCCAATAGGTCTCTATATCTTATTTAATAAATGGCTCAATATGCCAGTTGAAAGGGATACACAACATTTCTTGTATAGCTGGAGCATAGATTGTGACCTTGATTTTGTTGCATGTTATGGTCCCAATTTTTTCATCAAATATTCTAGGGTATGTATCCACCAATTCTAGGCATGGGTGTACAGTAGGTATCATGAACTGTGGCTGACCACAATTCTAGAGTCAGGAGGAAAAACCCTCAGAGGTACTATGGTCTTTCATTCTCTAAAATTCCTCTTCTCTAATATTTTTGGTGTTCTTTGCCAACCTTGGGTCAAAGAAATTATTGGTGAAATCTCACACCACTTCTCTTTTAATAATTTGATCTATCAACACCTTCTTACACTGGGGAATTGGTGAACAATCTTCGCCCAAAAATATTGGTAAAAACGAGCCTCCTCGGTGTAGAATATGCCCTTCTTTGAGTTGTTGATGGTTCTGCCATGGCTACTTTGAAAGTTGTAGTGAGTCTTCACTGAAATGACCACTTGCTTTTTTATTTCCTTGGGAAAAATATACCGTTTCATGTAATTAATTTCCCCAAGAAGTATGTGCAGTTAAGGCTATGTTTTTACCACTAGTCCATTGAATGCTACCAACAAGAAGATACATGTGGGTGGGGGATCCATATCCCTCAGGAATGCAAAAAACTCTACAAAAATGGATTTAGTACATTCCTTTCACTGCCTCTTTTCCCAAATAAAAACGTTCCCTTTGGAAGGGTCCCCCTAATTATGTCAAAGTGCCCTTGAAAAGACACGCTCATTAATTTGTCAGATATTAGTGCATTAATCCATTTATCTTTGCTTAGTGATACAAAGTGCCCTTGAAAAGACACGCTCATTAATTTGTCAGATATTAGCACATTAATCCATTTATTTTCTCTTATATGAGCTAGTTGATGCTGATGATGGCCAAGAACACATGCCAGCGACAGGCTTATGTGAGAATTTACTCCCAACACCCAAGCATTAATTTTGAGACATTATGTTAGATTTTTCGTATGATTTATTCTTTGTTCATCGGTTGCTTTGTTGTTTTCCCATTGTTGTCTAGCCAAAAATAGAACTTATATTGTTTGGGTCTACCAAAAACTCTTTTCTATAAATAGCTATACCACCTCAAGGTTATAATAATTTGAAAAAAAAGACTTTAGAGTTTAGCCAACTCCTTCTCTATCTGCATATTGTCTTTCACTCTGAGCTGCTCTAACCATGTCTATTGGCCTAGGTACTCTTATTCATCTTCTCGCATGAAGGCCACAATATTCCTTTACTGGGGAGATTATGACTAGCAGAATTAAGCATCTGGTCAAGAGGTGCGACCAATTAGGGGTAATTTCTTTTGATTGGGTCATTGGGATGGACTTCATTGAAGATAAAAACTAGATCTAAAGCAACTACAACATCTTGTCCCACTTCATGGCCTCTTTTTTGGACCTGAATGTCACCAAAATCAAGATAGTGGAGTTGTGTCATCACATGTTTGACGTATCTTCATTGGAAGGGCTCGACAAAATTGGTCAAGTTGCTATCCCTGGTGTCGACATTCCCAACATGATGGACCTCCACAGGTTTGTTGATCATGGTGTGAACGTGCCTTGGCTTCCTTTTCTGAGAAACTTCCTTACCATGCACCTGAAAATCCATCGTTCTCTATCTCTGCCCACCGCCACCTACCTCCTTCGGGAGTATGTCATTAATGAAGCTCCTAGGTATGACTTCAAAACTCACTTCGAGCTTGTCATCTTCAGTTGCAAAGACTAAGTTCAATCTCTATGCATCATGTGCCATGAATTGTGTTTCCTTCTTTCCTACTTATGATGAAGAAGAAGAAGAAAAAAAATAAAAATAATGATGGGAAACAAGCCCCTGTGATGATGGCTAGAGGCCTACCTTTTGAATTTTGTATTTTGTATTTTTGCTCAAAGACCCTTTCTAGGTTTTTCTTGAAAGAGCATTTTCTATCAAAAGTTTGAGCCTTGGGCTACACTATACTATAAATTTGATGAAAATACAATATATGATACAAATTTTTGTAATTATTATATTTCCTTACTTTTTTCCCTATCCTCAAACATGAAAATCTATTTACAAATTTTTTAAAGAGTGTCGTACTTTAATGGAATAGCTTCAGATAAATATCGTTTACTAGTATCTCTAAAGAATTACCTTCCATATATTCTAGCTCATATGCATTCTTCTCCTTACATGCATTGATTTGGAAGGGGCCCTTTCACAATGCTTTGAATTTGGTGTGTTGCACTGGTTTTGTAGTGTGCTCATCATATTTTAGCTCTATGCTTCCTTCCTAGAAATATGGGTCAGAAGTCTTTTTGTCAAACCATCGATTGAAATTTTGTTGGTGGCCAATCATGGCTTCAAATGTGTTTTCTCTGTCTTCCTCCAGTTTGAGGAGTTCAACTATCCGTACCTCAATTCCACCACTTTCCTCTATTTCTAGTGCTTTTATTAATTGTAAGGTGGGGAGTTCCATAGAAATAGGTAAGACTAATTCCTTCCCATTTACTAATTTACATGAAGATGTCTTCAAGATATGCTTCAGTGTGATTCGATCTTCCCACAAAGCTGTCGGTAGATGTTCGTGCCATTCTCTTTGTCATTCAGACCCAATGTGCTTGATTAACCTAATTAGGTTTTTATTTGTTAGCTTTGCTAACCCATTCCCTTGTGGGTAGTAATTTGAAGAGGTCTTGAGGTAGATCCCATTCCTAATAGGAAAATTTGGCACCTTTGAACCTACAAAGGCTCTAGTATTATCGGATATGATAGTATTTGGCAAACCAAACCTAGTTACAAATTCTTCTAGAAAGTTAAAAATCTCGCCTTTTGTAGCACCTTTTAGGGCATTAGCCTCTGTCCATTTTGTGAAGTAATCAGTTATTGTGAGGATCCACTTATGGCCAACACTGGAGATAGGATTTATCATCCCAACAAAGTCTAATTCCAATTGAGAAAAAGGCTCTTCAGTTACATTGGAACTTAAAGGTAACGTATAATTTTTCCTCTTGCCAACAAATAGAGCACTTTAGAAAACATTGAGGGCCAATAGTATCTAACCCACATAATTTTCAAAGTGGTGGTTTTAGCATAAAAATTTCCACCCTCAAGACTATTGTGGAATTATGATAAAACCCTTTCTGCCTAGCACTTGTCTAAACATCGGAGCACTACTCCATCATAGTTTCTTTTAAATAAATTTCTTCAACCAATACATACTTGGTGCCTTGAAACTAGTAGTATCTTCATTTGTGGAAGGGAGAGTTGTCTAGTAGTGTCTGATCCATCACCCAGGATTCATCAGATTCGATCTAATTTGAAAAGAATTGATCAATCTCCTTGTCGCATTTGGAACCTGACTCTTGTACAAGATATTCACTCAAGACTCTTCCCGAAACCATCTTAATCAGCTTGATATACATGTCATACTCCAAGATCTTGGTGATCCAATTGGCTCTCTTTTTAGTTATTTCTCCTTCAGTGATGTATTCTCTTACACTCGGGTGGGCAACCAAAATGGTGATCTTATTGGCTATCGTTTAGAGATTTTTTTGGATTAGATGCAAAAAAATCAACACAATCTAATCCAAAAACATCTCTAAACTATAACATGGATTGTGGAAACTTGATACCATTTATTGGCTACCACTAGGTTTCAGAACTTCTTGAGACTCTTGAAAATGGAAAAAGCGTGTTTCTATACAAATTTATATTTGGTTTCATAACCTTTGAGGGTTCTTGAATTAAAATAAATTGGATTCTGCCCATTATCCTTCTCGTCTCTTTGAGTGAGCACAAAATCTATGCTTTGCTTACCGATGTATACATATAACAAGAAATCTTTAGAAAAATCTAGATTGGCCGGTACCGAAGCATGAGAGATAGCCTTCTTTATCTGCTTGAAAGATTCCTTTCTTTCAAGAGTCCATTTGAAAATAAAATTCTTTTATAGCATAAACGTGATGGGCCTTGTGATGCCTACAAAGTTGAAAATAAGCTAGCTGAAAAAATTGATCTTTCCTAAGAAAGACTATAACCCCTTTTGATTTAATGGTAAGGGAAAATCCGTTATAGATTTGACTCCTTCAGAGTCTATTGAAATTCCCTCCTTGGACACTAAAAAACAAAGTAGTTTACCTTGAGGTACTCCGAAAAAACACTATTTTGGGATTTAAAGAAATCCTAAAATTTTGGCACCTCTAGAAGACTTGTTCTAGGTGATCAAAATGATCAGCCTTCAACCTTGAAAAAATAGTCAGATCATCCAGATAAATTTGAATAATTGAATTGATCAATCCTATGAAATCAATGTCCACGGCCCACTTGGTGGTAAATGTCATTTTATGCTAGTCTCCTCTCTTGACATATACCTGATTGTATCCCGAAATTTTTTCAAGCAGTGAGACCATCTCCAACCCGACCACTATTTGCAAGATGTGCTCCATGGATGGCAAAGGATAATGATCTTTTAGCAAGGCCTTATTCAGGTCTCGAAAATTGATACAAATATTGATATCACCATTTTTCTTTTGAACCAGTACTAGATTAGACACCCAAGTTGAGTATTTAATCAGATAAATGATTTGAGACTCATCGGTTTAGTGAGCTCTCATGCCATCAGTGCTTTTACCTTTAGATTAATAGGCCTTTTCCTCTGTTGGGCCAGTTTCAACCCTTTCGCCAAGTCAATGGTATGCTAGATTATACCAAGATCATATCCTCTAAGATCATCATAGGTCTATGCTATAACTCCATTGTAGTTAGAGCATAGATCTCTTAGCCTTTCCTTGTCTTCCCACTAGAAATTTCTTTTGAATTTCAACTTTGGGCCCTTTCTGACATCCAACTTTTCATAATCCTTTTCATCAGATGTGAACCTTACTTACCATTCCTCACATCTTCACAATAAAAAATATTCTCAAGGGAAATCAAACCTCGAGGGATATTATTGCCTTTTAATTGAATGATCTTCCCTTCATATGGTTGAACTTTTGATTCTGAATGGGCAGAAGGTACTTCCGACTTTTGAATAAAAGTGGCTATCTAGGTGTCATCCTCAAATACTTGTTAATTCTTATCATTGTCGGGAATTGATGGTCAGACAACAATGTGAACGACACTTTGCTTTGAATCAAAATCCAGCTCAAAATATGACCCGTAGAAGCCATCTGATCTATTATACTATTCTGGGATCAAGGAATAAATTGCACATTGAAAGTCTCAAAACCCTCAATTAAATCCCATATCCGATGTCTGTGGGCCTTCATCATTGTATTTTTTTCTGCTACTTGCCCATAGACTTGACTTACTATCAACTCAGAATCTCCAAATACTTGCAACCTCTTCACACCCATCCGCTCAGCAACAAATAGACCGTGTATTAATGCTTCATATTCTGCATCATTATTTGAGCATGGAAACTAGAATTGATAGTCCTTGAGGGTCTTTGATCCAGTTGGAGACAATAATCAAAATCCTTCTCCAGAATTGGCATTACATTTAGCACCATAAAATTATAAGGTACATAGGTGATTATCCATCGAATCATCATATCTTTCTCGATCTTTCATTAATTTTCGATGGACCATGTCATCATCAAATATGACATAAGTACCCAATCCTGTGGCATGGAAATTTTTGAATGGGTCAGAGTCAATGAAATCGTTAAGGAGAACCCTTCTTTAGGGGTCTGCTTGCTTGTGTCTTCTCCATCTTCCATCATTTCAATGCAATATTCCTCTTGCCTTAAAAAAGATGTATGTGCAGCTTCAAAACAGAGAACAATATTGTCTGCTATGTGTTTGAGATGCAAATATTCTGAAAGAATCTTCATCTTTGCCTCGTGCTTAGTTCTTAATATCAGATGGGACCAATCTAGTGCCAAATATCTGACCATCTTTGTGGTGAAATATCTAGAAAGACACATCCCAAAAACTAACAAAATGTCTGTTATAACTACCTGTTGTGAAACTGTCAGGATTGGGTACAAAAAAGGGTTAAGGATAGATCTTTTATTCGACCAACGATCAAAACCTTCTTTTTGTCCAACTGCATGATTCCCTTTCCAAAGTTTCATACTTGAGAATTAAGGCATCAACCACTTTCATTGGCATGATTGTTGTACTAGCTCCCAATTTAATCATATTATTGTGAAAAAGTTTATCTCCCACAATTAATGTCAAAAATAAAGGAGTGGGATTTGGCTTGCTTACCTCTTTCTCTTTTGCTTTATTTGCATCATTTTTACAAGCTGTGGCCTTCTAAATTGAGGATCAGATGCAGACACTTATCTTTATTCGGATCACATGGAAAAAATTTGTCTGTTTGTGGCCTTGGTTCTTCTTTTTTCAGTGCTTCTCAAAGAAATGTATTTTGCTCAAGGATAGAAATCATGTCACATAGAGACACGTTAGCAGGTTCTTTCTTCAATTGCTCCATCACATTGAGCATTCCTACCAGATGAATCTTTGGTGTGAATGGTAGAATCTCTCTTGGCTTCAAAGGAAGACAATCTATTGTGAATGGGTTTGATGTCTTATCAGTCAAGGGTATGTACAGGATCATGATGGGCCAAAAATTAGCAATATCTAAGTGATATGATGACCCATGTGGCTAACGACGTTTTTTTAACCCAAAATTGATGAAACAAAAAGGATTTTTAAAGGAGATTCTCATATTTCTACCAATATAAATTATGCTTTACTTTGAATTTAATAAATAATTATTATTCATTTTCTATTTGAATTATGACTAACTTCCTAATTGATAGGTTGATTGAAAAACATCTATAACTTTCAAACGGTATCACATTTTTTGAATCCGAAATATGTGTCACATTATATGTTTTGCATACTATAGGATTATAAATAAATAAATTGGATTTCATGAAGCTTTGACCAAGTTAAGGTGGTTAGACATAAAAGTTTTTATATTTTTTAAAAACTTGTAATAAAAAAATCATAATTAATTATTTACTTGGAAAAAAATTACAAAAATATATGCATCACATCCGGACATGAGTCCCCTACTCATATCTAAAATCTTATAAAAAAATATTATCATTTTATTGTGGTTAGGGTGGTCATATAGACACCTACTTCTTATTTTTTCCTTGAAATTTAAGTATTACTGCATTGAAATTTCAAAATTTCACCAAATAGATTTTAAAAAAAATAAAATAAACCTAGTAATTTATAAACTACATTCAATTTTCTACAGATTCTACTATTACATATTTTTGAAATAATATAGATAACTTATTAAAATTTTTACGTCAACTTGCCTAACTCTGATTTTCTGAATTTTATTGCCACTTAAGGTCCTATTTTTTCCATGATGATCCTACACATACCTGCAACTTGTTAGGCAATGATGGAATCCGTTGTTGCTAAGTTGGCCGAACAATCGGCTGAACAGTCGATTGGGGAATTTTTCCTTCTTGCGAGGGTGGCTGGCAAGACTAGAAACGAGGTAGAGCTTCTGGAAGATATGCCTCGGGGAGTCTTCTCTTGGATTTGGTGTTGTAATTCAACTGTACCAGCAAAGTGCTGGTTGTCAGAGCTTTTTTCATGAAAATTGTGTCCTCTTCTTCCATCCAAGAGAAAAGCCATTGATTGGGAACAATTTCCAACTCTTTCTCTATGGACATCGCTTGCATTTTCACCCTAAATCATACATTCTCCATCTTAGGAGAATCATTCTGCATTTGGTTGCATGTCTTTGTTCCTCTTCTTTGCTATTATTTTCTACAGGTTTCCTTTGGCAAAATTTTGGGGCATGTGACTATCATTGCAGGGAAAAAGCCATGCATTTTTATCATCCGTCAGGTTATTTTGACCTAGTATCAACTCCTTGCTATGGTTTTCCTTGACCTTTTGTAATGACATGGTAAATGGGACTATTTGATTGGTGAAAGCTGCTTTTTGACCTCCCCGACCTAAAGGTCCTTGCTATGTACTTTTTTAATTTTGTTGATAGAAGGGTCTACCTCCTTGGTATGTCTGAGTTTCTTGATTCTGATGATCTTCTTGTTGCCGCTTGATGAGGACTAGCTCATTAGCGAAAGACCACATTAGGCTCTTCATATCATTAAGTTTCACTACTATAGAGGAAGAACCCAACAATATCAACTGTACGGTAGGGTATATGTACATAAAATGGGGTGGAGTTGAGCTTGTCATATGAGTCACAAAACTATTCGGAGAAGAATCTTCTCGTAGTGGTGCACTTGAGATTTCTACAAAAATAGGCATCAGAGATCGTGGCAGAAGCTTTCCTACTTCTATCAAACTATTCTCCACGCATACTGCCATCTCGTAGGCATCAGGTAGAGTATCTCCTCCCATGGAAGTTATCAGGACTGCAATATCTGAATTGATGGCCTTTAAGTAGAACATGAATACCATAGTAGCTGGAGGTCATGCGGTCATTGCGATCTATTGCCAGGTTTTGTTAAACCTCGTATTGAAGTTTCTCATAGCTTCTTGTAGAGCTCTGTTGATGGTAATAAGTTGGTGTAGTAGTGAGGAATGATCTCCTTTTTCTGAAAGTACTCAAAGTGATTTTCTCTGAGATCATCCCATGAGCTGATGGAATCGAAAGTTAGAGATCTGTACCAATCTTGAGACTTCCCTTTGAAAGAAGTGATCAATAATCTCATGGAAATATTTTCCTCTATGATATTGTTCACCCTACATACTTCCACTACATCTTGGAGGTGCTTGAAAGGGGTTTTAAAGTCCTCCCCAATTTTTTTTGGAATATCCTTGAGGGCATTAGCGGGTATGGTGTGCTAGAAATCAGGTGGAGTAGGTGGTATTAATGGACTACCACTATCCCAAGTTACAAAGTTTCTAGGGGCTGGATGGGGTACATGAGCCATGGAGAAAAATTTCATATATATTGGGTAAACTTGTATTCTTATTTGGAAAATTTGGCCTCCAAGTAGAGTAGATAAGGCTCTAAACTCTAGACTCTTAATCCTTACTCTACTACTTCTCACAGGTGATAGAAAACCTATGAATCTTCTTCTTCTAGGTATTGAGGCTAGTAGTTGGGAGTATCTAAAGTTACCCTGTGATGATGCTCTTGTTTAAACCTCGGGCATGAAACCTGTAGTTTCCTTCCTTTGGTCTGATTTAGAAATATTTTTGACTTTTAATCAGGCGATTGTGGGTTTGAGTCCCACCGAGCATACTATTGATCATCAAATCTTGTGCCTCTCCAATAGTCTTATGGTAAATTCAGTGAGTGGGGGAAAATATGTGCCTCACTGAATACCTCCAATTTTTTTATAGAAATTCGACTCTTCTCTAAGTTTGGGAAAAGGGTAGAAAAATAAATTCAAATATAAAAACATAAAAAATGGTAATGCACCAAAGCTTTTCCAACATTTCAAAACCACAAATTTCCCTCTATCAGTGATATGATAGACACAAAACACCACTCCCCTTCATTTTTGGGAGGAGAATGAACAACACATGCTTGATACAAGCACTGATGCAGTCATTCAATCGACCAGCAGGAAGTGCATATTAAGATCCAAATCAAACATAGAAGTTCTAAAATTAATAGAAAACATTCAAAAATCAACATAAACCCTTCCTCTTAATATATCATATCATGAAGAAATGATAACCGTACAAAGAAAATAGAGAAGTCTAATGACATAGTCTAGTCTCTAAAGATTATAATTTAATCATATACACAGACAACATGGAAATTCGAGAAACAAACTATTTCGATTAAGCAAGACACAATGTTCTATTCTGGACGAAGATATAAAGAAATAAATATTGACAAAGACCATATCATGCATAGTTTCAGGTATTTCTTCAGAATAACTAATACTTCAAACATAAATAAACTTTAAAACAAAGATCGTATTCCAATTCGATAATAGTTTGATCATAAAAAAGACATTACATGCCAAAGTGAAGTAGTGTTTTGTAAACTTTAAAAGAAAATATATCTACTAACTAAGAAAGCTAAGGAAACTTTTTCCAACAAGATTTTTTTTAGAACACTTTCATTATGTTGCCATCCTCAATTTATAGCCGCCAAGGAGAGAGAAACACCGAACTTGTCTAGAATTAATGACTGCAAGACGTCCACACCCGATAGCTTGGAAATTAAATCCTAGATTTTTTTATTTTGGTCACTAGAATCCTACTGATCAAATTTGAACTGCCACATTTATATCATTTAGATATTTCAGTAGTATTAGCCCTCGTAATCGCTCTAATCCCTGAAAGACAGTCTGGCAAAGGTCTTCTTGATCAATCAAGTGGATTTCGTGGCACCGACTTATGTCCCTTCATTGAAAAAGGAAAAATGAATTACGACGGTCTCTGAATGAACACTCCCAAGATATAGCTCCATAGTGTGAAGGGATGATGTGTCACATGGGTAGATAATCTTAGATTCATGAAAAGAGGACTTAAGAAAATGTCTACCAAGCTGACACGTGGTCCGACTTCTGACTAAGGATAAAATGATTATTAAAGCACACACAACCACCACATGGCACATTGCATGCCTGTCAGAAATACAACCTCTTTGAACATGTATCGCCCTGAAGACAAAAATAAATCCGAAAACCAAAAATAGACAAAGGAAAAATTTTGGTTCATAATTAACATTCCCATGCACAAATAATATTGCAAAATATGAAGCTTTGGTTACTAGTTTGAGAATATTTTTCCAATAGAACACCACTTATCTACATGTCTATGGAGACTCAAAACTCATAATCAAATAGGTTAATGATAAATTCCAAACAAAATATGATAATATTCTCCCATATAAATGCAAGGTAGATGATTTCAAGAAATAATTTTGTCATATTCAGTTTGAGAAAGTTCCTCAACTCTTGAGTAAAGTTGTTGACGTTATAGCTACCATTTGATCTCTCATAGATATGCCTCATGATCACATTGACTATGAATTTTTAGTTGAAAACTTACTCATCCCAACATATGAAATTCTTGAAATTGAGATGGTGTGTGAGATCACTGGTCCCCAATCTGCTTGTTGCCATGAAATTTACACTTACCTTCATGACAACACCCTTACATCCAATTTAACTCGCAATCAACATAGATCATTTATCCATCACGATTCTTGATATACTATCCTATGATATAGACTTTATCATAGAGGTTATGATAGTATTCTTCTTCAGTGTCTAAACGATTGAAAATACAAGTTAGAATTACATGAAGTACATAGTAGTGTTTGGAGGGTGCATACTAATGGAATGGCCTTGGTGAAGAAGCTTCTTAGAGCTAGATATTATTGGCCAACTATGTACTATGATTCATGTGAGTTTGTCAAAAAATGTGTACCATTTGAGCAACATGTAGATTTAAGTCATGCTCCCATGCAAGATCTACAACCAATTTCCTCACCATGGCCATAGATTTGCACTAAAGTATCATCTCCAAGCTTGACTATGCCACCATTCCACTTCACTAGTTTGATTAACTTTATCTTATCTCCTATTGTTTGGTTGGAAAAAGTATTGTCAATCTCACATGAGTTAACCTCATCTTTTGCATGAAATACATTACATACAACACTTAGATCTTTATCTTCAATCTTCTTAGTATCCAAAAATATGATTTCATATTTATTATCCAGACCACTAGATTCATCATCCTTTGCATAGTAGGAATCTTCCATGGAGTAGAGACTATTCTTAACCTTATTTCTTATAGGCTCTTTGTTTCTCTTTTTATGATCTTTCAAAGGGACATTTATAATAAAAATGAACAACCTCTCCACACTTGAAATATTTGAAAGATAGATTACCCTTATACTTGCATGTACCCCTCTTCAACTTCCTTACAAAATTTCCTTCTTCTTCATCACTGTCACTATCTATAGAAAATGCTTCATACATTTCCTTCTTGCTAGATTTCAAGGATTATTCCTTATTTGGAACTTCTTTGTCAAAATCTCTCATTTAAAATGTAATAAGGGAACTATATAATTGATCCATTTACAATGTATCTAAATCTCTAGCTTCCTTAATAGAACATAATTTAAAAATATAATATTTAGGAAGATATCTTAGTACATTTTTTACCACCACAAATTCTTCAAGGTCTTCACCAAGTCCTCTAATTGCATTGACCACTTCATCTACCTAGAGGAAATATCCAATAATATCTTCATCCTTTGACATTTTCATATTCTCAAAATTTCCTTTGCACATCTGTAACTTAGGTTGTTTCACTTTGATGTCTCCATAGATGGCACTAATCTTATCCTAGACCTCCTTTGTTGGATTTCCATGCTTTACCTTTACAAGATCAAAATATGATAGCCCATCCAAGATATAATTATTTTCCTTTCCATTGTTCTCATAGGCCCTAATCTCATACAGATTAGTTGGAGGAGTAGTGGGAATAGTATATCCATCTTTGAAAAATTTCCTAACACTATACCCCAAATAGGATGGATGGGTTTCCATCTAGAATCTCTAGAAATTGAAATTTATTCCATCAAACCTAGGCACCTTGTGAGATCCTTCTTGAGCCCTCTTGGATCTTCCTCAAAATTTTAGAATTTTTGTAAGGAACCAACATCTGATACCAATTTTTGAACATACAACAAACTATTGAGGGGGATTGGGTGAATTAGTATTAGTTTAGATCTCAAAAATTACAAAATAAAAGAAACTTTAAAATCTACCACATAAGCAAGAACATGAAAGATAGAAACAATGCACAACACAATACAACACTAGATGTACATGGAAAACCCAAAATGAGAAAAACCATGGTGATAAATGCTACTAGGAGCTATTGTCCAAATCCATCCTCACCAACATGAATAACGGTTACAACTTTGTTTTAGGTCTATAATCCAAGGAAGAAACTACTCCTTGAAAAGAGGTTTTAGGGTCACTCCCAAGGAAGCTACAACTCCTTACAGACTTTTTATTAGGGTTACAACCCAAGGAATCTACAACTTCATGATCTGAGATCAAACTTAGGAATGATTATATAATGACATTCCCTCCACTGTCTGAAACTGAAAATTTTGCTCAATATTTTTTATGATTTAAATTTTGACTTTTCCCTTCTCTTCATGATGATTATAATTCTGCTTTGTCACTTCTGCAAATATCTTCAAATGTCTTCTTTACATATTATTGGTTCATTTCTTTCAACATTCAATAATATTTTTCTTTGGCTCACTACCTCTAGAAATTAATTAGGCACACTCTTCACTTCACTTCTATCACAAAGATATGATTCAATTGAATCCAAACATGTTCTACAACTTTTACACTTTCTCTTTCACTCCCTTACACAATTATCATAATGCATCACTCTCATCATTGACACCCCAGACCTAGATCAACTAGGTTTACAATATATACATGATATTACATTGATTACATTCACATGTTGACCTACAATAAATAATTATCACGTTTATAAGTTGGACAAAGATCAAATTACATAATATGAAACATGTAAAAGGAAAGACCCAAAAGAATACACAGAACACCAAGAAGAGGAACATGCCTTGCAGATTGCAACACGGGGTTAATCTAGTCCTAAATAATCTTCATGTGAGACAAAAAAATGTATCCTTGACATTTGTCACTCATTTAGGCCTTTTCTATGGATATTGGCCTGATTTTGCCTAGATCTAATGTCATAATGTGGCCAACACATTCACATTAGGCCTTGAATGCTTGAAAATCAATAAAAATCTAATGATGTCTTAAAAAGGTGTTGTGAAGTGTTGTAACATATTTCCAACTTTTCTAAGACCTTTCCTTCATAGTTCACCTAAAAAACCTCTTTTTACCCCTTTCCAAGCCTTATTTCAAAGTGTTGTAAGGAGTTGTAAAAAATTTTCTCACTTTCCTAGGCTTGTCATCAATAATTTGACCCTTTCTTATGTTAAAGGGACCCCTTAATGCACTTATAGGTATTAATTAAGTATGTTTTGGAAGAAAATCTCGTTAAACATCATTAATCACACTTTAATTTCTGACATACACTTAAAATTTCCCAAGTTGACTAAGTTTCCACTTTGGGGACTTAGTCCCATTTGGCATAAAAATCAAATTTAAACCAAATCTCTAGCAAGATATTATCTTCTAAACCCTAAGGTTAGCCTGTGATGTGTTATTTTTTGGAAATTAGGGAACACCATGTATAAATAGAGGATTTTCAACTCATTTTCACCCCCCATTTTCATAGGAAATCAAACAATCTATCTTCTCAAGCAAGCATCAAGCATTCAAGCACTCTAAGCACTTCAAGCATCAATCCATTGTAGTTGATTATTTGCATATATTCAGACTTCCTCAACAAGGGTTTTGTGAGTTGTTGCACTTATATGTTGTTCAATCATCTTTCCCTTCACATTTAATTTCATTATTTAGGGTTTGATTACCAAAATGGGGTTTGACAAAGGCAAAACCCTATTCTCTAACCCTAACCCTTTTCCCCCTCTTTGCATGCATGTTTTGAAAAATTTGTACATGTAGATTAGTCAAAGAGTAAGGTGCTAAAAGTTGTCATCTTTCCATCCACATCATTCCAAGTCAACAAACCCTAAAAGGGACTTCAAGACAACCTACAACCTCAACATCTGAAGATTTAGATCCAGTTCTTTGTCAGAAAAAAAATATAGGTTGATAGCTATAGATTCTAGTCTCAAGATTCCCAAAAGTTACAAGTGGACTAAGTCACCATCATTGGTGAATTAGTCCCACTGCCAGGCCTGAAAAGTGATCTATGTAGTTCTGGGCACCCATTTATGTGAAACTTGTTATGACAAAGTTTCCCTGAAGCAGGACTAAGTCGCCCAACTTGGCATAAGTATCCCAATGGCCTTCAATAGTAGATTTTGGAAGATTCTAGAGATTCTCTCCATCAAGCTTTAGTTTTTAAGTGCAAAAATTTTGTCGTATCAAGTTTTGTTATAGTTTGCTTGAATTTTAGGTCATTTTACATAGTATTTTCAATACATTTGTATTACATTAGTTTATATTCAAAAATATAGTTCATTTCATTAATTTTCAATATTTAGACACATTCCAATCATACATTTCACATACATTAACCCCTAGTCTCAAATGAACCCCCCTCAGATTGTGGGTGTGAAAGATATCTCTCCTTTTAGGTGAAAACACTAGAAGTGTAAGGGAATCCCTTTACCCCAAAATTTTTGGTTCACTTCACACCTTTGATAATTAATAGAAATCATCTGCATGTTTTGCAAATATAAAATAGGCTAACCTTAAGCAAGAAAACACGAAAAATGAAGTATGACGATCTTCACAATAATAGTGATACATATGAATGATAAAAAAATTCTTGTGCTTCTCCTAGATGAGTCGGCATGACACATACAAAACCTTAAAACACTTCGATGAATCCACACTAACTTTAACTTGTGGTGCACACCTTCAACATACCCTATTTTTCTAGACAAAAGCATAACCCAACAACACCTTCATTTCATATCATAGCCTATTCTAGAGAAACCAAGAAACATCTTGTGGAGTAATAAAAACATCACATGGTACACCAGAACACTCGCATATAGTTAGTTCATAAGTTCATGTGCAAGCTAATAGATATTAAAATCAATCATCAAATAACATAGTCCCAAACACTATTACTTCAAAATTTATGTGCGGAACGAGAAACAAAATGAAAATCTAGGTTTAACACCTTCACAATATCAAAAATTATCTTCTGATTCACACAACCATATCTAAAAACATGGATGAATGAAAAGCCAACCTTTACACCTTTAAGAGCATCTTCACAAAAACACACTAGACTTCAAACTGTCACTCACAAAAACATCTTTCTAGAACCCAAATGAATTGAAACTTTGATAAAAACAAGTTGTGAAACATCATAAAGCCACTTTCTGAACCATAGGATCAAAGCATCATCAATGGAGAATTGTGGATCATTTTTTAGAGACTCTAGAAACCAAATAGCTGGACTGCAACACTCTTTTACATCAACAACTCTCTTGCATCAATTACAACCACACTACAACAAACACAAACATACTTTTGACATAAATGATAACCAAGCTTATCAAGCTGCAACAACATCCCCATTTTTCATTGATGGAAAAACCATCCTCACAATCTCTTTGGAGCATAATATTTGTCCCCTTAGGTATAGTTTTTTCTCTCCCCCTTTGACATCAAGGGAAAAGGGAAAATAGACTTTCTATCCCATTTTAAACATCTTTTTTCCTCTTCAAACTCCCCCCTTTGATGTACATTCACTCCTTTTTGAAACAACTAATAGGATCCCCCTATTGGCAACAACCACTACCTTCTCCCCTAGGAGGTAGCCACCATCAGTCCAAGAAAAAAGGATATGATTTGAATTAATCCCCCTAGAGAGATGCACCGACTATGCATATAGCAAGAAGGAGGGGAAACTACCCCTAAATTTTGACGTAGATACTCAAATGTATCCTTCGCAAGTGCCTTTGTGAAAATATCTGCAATCCAATCATTTGTAGGTACACAATCCAATTTTACTTCTTTCTCAACAACCTTGTCTCTCAAAAGTTATACCTAATTGATGTGTGCCTGGTTCTAGAATGCATCACTAGATTCTTGGAAATATTGATAGCACTTCTATTATCACATAGAATTTTAATAGACTCATCATACTTTATCTTTATAAAAGAGGTGACCCATAAAAATATATTTAACTCTTTGGTCATGTAGGTCATTGAAATCAACATGTTTAATTAAATTTTAACTATTTATTGTTGATAGAATGATAACCATTAAAAATTTAAAAATGATGTGGACTAGATATTTTCTATATTTGATTGTATATTTAAACATTATTTCTGTATTAAAATCTTACCTCATTCTATAAAAATTTCTTAAGAACATGTTTTTTATAATTTGTGGTATTTTTTAACAAGTGATATTATTCCATAACTTAAAAATTATTTTATAAATAAGATAATTTCATAAGTTCTTATAAATAGATTGGGTATGTGTAGGATAATGATGGGCCAAAAAGTGGCAATATGTAAGTGATATGATGGCTCATGTGGATGATAACTTTATTTTACCCTAAATTCATGAAACAAAAAGGGTTTTTAAAGGATATTCTTAGCTTTCCACTTGTATAAATTATGCTCTAATTTGAATTTAATAAATAACTACTATTCATTTACTATTTGAATTATGATTAAAGTCCTGATTGATAGGCTGATTGAAAAACATCTATAGCTTTCAAACGGTATCACATTTTTTGAATCAAAACATGTGTCACATTCTATGCTTTGCATAATATAGGATTAAAAAAATAAAAATTCATGACGTTTTGACCAAGTTAAGGTGGTTAGATATACAATTTTTGATATTTTTTAAATGATGTAATAAAAAATTCATAATTAATTATATAATTGGAAAAAAATTACAAAAAAATATGCATTAAATCAGGACATGAGTCCTATACTTATATCTAAAATATTATAAAAAAATATTAGCAATTTATTGTGGTTAGGGTGGTGAGACAGACACCTACTTCTTAATTTTTCCCTAAAATTTAAGTACTACTACATTGAAATTTCAAATTTTCACAAAATTGATTTTTTTCGAAAAAAAAAACCTAATAGTTTGGAAACTACATTCAATTTTCTACAGATTCTATTCTTACATATTTTTGAAATAATATAGATAACTTATTCAAATTTTTACGTCAAGTTGCCTAACTCTAATTTTCTAAATTTTCATCACCACTTGAGGGCCTATTTTTTCCATGATGATCATGCACATACCATTTCACTAATAGTGGTTTCTAGGGAATGAATTTTTGGAATGAATTTTTGCTGAATTTTTTTCTATTATTAATTTTTTAATATATATTAATGAAACAACAAAAAATAGAGGGTTTGAGAGGGGTTCACCACAATGAATTGATAACAAAGGGAGTATGATGGACCTATTTTTCTTATTTCATTCAATGAAATGAGATCCAAACAATGAGGTAACTAGCAACCAAAAGGTGATTCAAATCAAGGTATGAATCAATAAATTTCCCTTTTATTTAAGGACAAGGCTCTAGGTCAAACAACACTTTTGGGAGAAATATTAAAAAGTTCTATCAAATTAACTCCAAAATGTAAGCTATAAAATGAAAATGAAAAATTGTACTCTAAATTAATGGAACCATCAATCAAAAGGAAGATTTGGAAAATAAAAAGTGGTGTGTACTATTGGTACTCAAAAATGCAGGTTTTAACCATAAGAGTTTGCCAGACCCTTATAACATTCTTGGACAACATACAAGGCCAATTATGCAGTTAAATCTTCTACTCTTTAGGTTCTACTAGACCTAGGTGGGTGAACCTATGTGAAATATGCAGATTTGAAATGAATTTCCTGTTGAACAGTCTATCCACAATGGCAATTAGGCATGGATAGACAAAAGGACACTACAACTAATCCTACCACTCAAATTAAATGAAAGGTTTTTAAATCAATCCTTTATTTATAATGAATTTTTTACTCTGGGATATGGCAAATCAGTGCCTTCTTTCTACAAGGCAATGGAGTAAAAAATGTTACTGATTATACATACACATTCCTTCCTAAAATAATTTAAGTTGTTAGACACTTTACGGGATGAAGTTTTAATGACTAGCATGTGACTTCATCAATCTATGACTAGCATAAATAGTTATGAAATATTTTCTTACTTAGCTCTCTTTCAATTATCCAAAAGAAGTCTCACAAACACTATGATTCACTTAATGGAATTTAACTCTGACTTGCAAACACCATTAAATGAAATCACACAGAGTGAAGAAATGCACTTTGAAGAATTAAAATATACTTGACATTTGAACTCAAATGATCGAAAAACTCCAGATTGGGGAAAACAAAACATAAATTGATAGTTATAACATCACAACAACAAAAATCAGAAAGGAATTTTATTAAGAAACCATCTCGATTGCATCATTTCTAGAAGGTTACTATTTTTTACAATGTCTTGTTCCCAAAATAATCTCCCCTATCACTGAGTTTTCAAAATATATATACATCATATCTGAAGAGTCATGATCCTTCACCATTTTGGTAAAACCGTTTAAATTCTATCATAGAGATTAAAATATTTAATTATATTGCCTTTTCGGAAAATTAAATATTTCTTACAATAGTTTCGCCTTCAATTTTTTGTTTTATCCCTTCCCACCTATATTTCTTATCTTATTGGCATTTTATAATTTACATTGCTTTTATTTTTACTCTCCCATGGCTTCTATTACGTTTACTGCTCTACCGCGGGTTTGACTTTTCCACCCGTGGTTATGCGGTGCCTAGCCTTAATGATTAACTTGGCTGTTTACCGCATTATCGTGGTCTGTCAGATGACCCCTTGTGATACCGCAGTGGACCTCCTTCACCGCAACTGTCTCTGCTAACCACTTCCTCCTATTTCACTCTGTTCACCATGCTACCGCGGTCACTAGCTTGACTTCTAGCAGTACTGCAGTAGCTGCCAATGGCTATCTCTACCACCTCACCACTGTTACCACATTACTGCGGTCTTTATTTTAACGGCTATGGTATAGTAGTAACCACTCAGTGACCGCCAACCGTTCATTGTCTCCTAACCGTCAATTGTCGCCTCATTGTTTACCACGCTACTGCGGTCACTGGCCTAACTGCCAATGGTACCGTGGTGACTGTTCATTAACCGCTATCAATTCCTCCATCTAACGACATTGTTATCTCTTCTGCCCATTAACCGTTCACTGAAACCACCACAGATTGTGGCTTGACTGCATGCAGTGGCATGCTAAACATTTTCTGCCTGCTCCTTAGCTGCTACTGTTGAGTGCTTGCCTTTGACCATTACCGCCGCCACTTACTCACCGCCCACCGCAATACCACGGTCTATGTTTAGACTGTGTGTGGTATCGCAGTAAACACTTAATGCCAGCCTGCTAACTGCCACCACCATACCACAAGCCTATTTTTGGAGGCCGTGGTAAGTCAGTAAAAGCTTATGGAATGCATATTAAGGGAGCAGTAAGGATTTGAAATGCATGATAAAATGGACAGGGAATAAAGTGAATAATTTTTATGAAAAGATAGGCAAATATGGGCTTAAATGGATAAGAAGGCTTAGGATTTTAATTGAAATTTTTTGGTTCTAACATTGGCTCCTGTTGGGGATGAGTGGTTGTGTAGTCACTGCAAGAATCCAAAAAATCGACTGGGAGAGCAGACGAAGTAAATGATGAAAAATGAAAGCCATGGCAAATAGAGGGAATGAAAAAATGAATGGTATGAAAGATGGAGAAAATGGAGAATGGAAAATGATCCTAAACTACTATACATGGAAAGGAAAGCAATGCTTTCAGAAAGGGAACTCCTGAAAATGTCCATGTACTGAAAAACCCAGACCCTTCAAAATTTCTTAAACTACTGCGCATGGAAATAACATTTAAAGAGGGTTATTAAGAATTGTCCATGCACTGGAAATCCTTGACCCTCTGTTGATCCTTAAGAGAAGAAATGCTTTAGGAACTGCCGATGTACATGCAAATCTTGCTCCTCTCTAGACATGTTCTGCAGGAAATATGAATCCTCACCTTCTTTACCATTTATCACAGAAGGACCCAGCCATAAAGCTTCAAACTTTCCATGCTTCCCCTTATCCTGAGACTGAGCATTCCACATCAACACCAAGTCATCTTTTTCAAATTTTCTCTTCTTGGCATTTTTATCAAAAAGATACTTCATTTGTGACTGCAATTTCACATTCTGCTTCTAAGCAACTCTTCTCACTTCATCAAGCTCTGCAAGCTATTCCATTCTTTCCTCCATTGGATTAGAAATATCCAAGTCTTCTTGCAAAATAAAGTTATGTACTGGCAAAAGATTCTACAATGGCATCCTAGATTGTGTCCCATACACCAATTCAAATGGAGATTTTATAGTTGCCTTCTTCACTGTAATTTTATTTTCCCACACAACTAATCTTAACTTTGAATCCCATGCCTTTTTGTTAGTATCTAGTATCCTCCTTATTATCTTAAAAAGATTTTTATTACTTGACTATGCCTAGCCGTGTGCTTGTGGATGGTATGGGGTAGAATAAGAAATACTAATTCCATATGTTTTGCGATAATATTTAAACTCATCTAATCTAAAACACATCCCATTATCTATGATCAATTTGACTGGAGTGCCAAACCTAGTCATAAAATTCTCCATTAGAAAATTCACTAACACTTTGCTCATTGCTTACCTAGTTGGAACAACCTCCACCCACTTAGTAAAATAATTAGTGGCCACTAGTATCCATCTGTGCCCTCCACTTGATCTATCCTATATTTCTCCAATGAAATCAACTCCCCATTGGTGAAAAGGTGCTTCTATTTTCAAAGGTCTAAGTGGCAATGCTCCCTGATACTTCAGTTTTCCTGAATTTTTTTGACAAGCCTCACACTTTCTCACATACGCAAAGGAATGATTGAATAACCTAGGCCAATAATAACCAGCCTTGAGAATCTTGTGTGCAGTAGTCTTAGTAGAATAATGGCCTCCACACACCCCTTCATGCATTTCTTTCAAAGCATATTTTTCCTGGGATTCATCTAAACATAACAACAATATACCATCCCTATTTTTCTTGAAAAAGGTCCCTTTCTATAAAAACATATTTAGAAGCCTGTAACTTTAAAGTTCTCCTTTGATTATCATTCAACCCTTTAGGGCACCTCATATGTTTCAAATAATGCATTACATTTGTATACTATGGAGTATGCTCAATACTTGCTATGATTTCACCCTTACCTTCCACATTGTAGATCTGGTTTGCTTCTATATTTGTTTCTATCATCAACCTAGCTAGAACATGTCCTCTTACCAACTTGGTAATCTGAATCTTCATGTTAAATTCTTGAATTTTGTTAATCCACCTGCATCTCTTCCCTATCACTTTTGTCTGTACTAGGATATCCTTCACAGTTGCATGTGGGACATAATAAATTACCTTAGCTCCAACAAGGTAAGGCCTGAAAGCCTTTGCTGATTTGACTAGTGCATAAGCCTATTTTTCCATAATGTCATATTTCAATTCTGACCCCTTCAAAGATTTACTGAAAAAAGAAACAGGCTGCTCATGACCCTCATCATTTTTTTGTAACATGACAACAACTATGGTATGGAATGAAGCAAAATAAAAAATATGAAATGGCTTAGTAAAATTAGGGGACTTTAGGATAGGGGCTTCTTTGATAGCTCCTTTTATAGATATGAAGGCATCCATAGCTTCAGCAGTCCAGTCCAAATTTTCTCCTTTTTTCAACATTTTAGATATAGGTTTAACAATCTCAGCAAAATTGGACACAAACCTCCCAACAAAATTTATTTGGCCAAAGAATGATTGGATTGCTTTGATAGTTTTAGGAATGGGAATTTTATCAATCGCCTCTACCCTTTCAAGATCTATCCAAACCCCATCTTTTGATACAATATGCCCCAAAATTTTACCCTTTGTAACAACACAATGACATTTTTTAGGATTAAGACTTATACCATACTCCAAGGCTTTGATGAAGATCTTCTCCAAATCAGCAACATGATCCTCTACCCTTTTAGAATAAGCAATGAGGTCATTTTGATATACCACCATTATAGCATTGATCAGATCTGCAAATGCCACATCCATGGCCCTCTGAAAGGTAGCTCTTGCATTTGTGAGACCAAATGACATTCTTATATAAACATAAGTTCCCCATGGCATAGTGAATGCTATTTTGTATTGCTCAGATTCTTTGACTTGGACTTGATTATACCTATTAAATCCATCCATCATTGATAATAGCTCACACCCTGTCACTTTGTGCAATATTGCCTCCATGTTTGGAAGAGGATAATTATCTTTTAGGGAAGCAACATTCAAATTTCTAAAGTCCACACACAGTCTTATGTCCCCATTTTTCTTCCTGACTAGGACCAAATTTGAGACCCATGTCAAATGCCTAATGGCTTTAATAATGCCTCCATCTCTAAGATTTTCTAGCTCCTCTTGCATGTTAGGTTCAAGAGTGGGGTTAATAGGCCTCTGCTTCCGTCTGAATGGCTTTGTGTCTGGCTTAAGTGGAATCTCATGCTGAAAAATATCTTCTCTATATGCCTTCAAATCCTCATAAAATAAAGCAAACACATGCTTGTATTTTCTCAGCAATGTAATCAACATTCTTCTGATGGTTGGGCTTATTTTTTTTCCAATATAAACCCTCTTTGGTGCTCATTCAATTCCCAAATTTATTTCTTCAATATCTTCTTTCTTAACTGGTGTCTACTTTATGAGGGAAGGATCACTCCCATCATACACCCTCTCCAATGCGACAAGCCCTTTGGGAAGCTTGTTAGTTTTAAGCTGCAAAACTTCGTTCCCAGATACAGTCTGTTTCCCATCCACTTCTTCCACAAAAGAATTGAAATCAATCTCCTATGCTTCATACTGATCTATACAATGAAGAAACTTCAAAAGGTCAGTATCATCATCAAAAAATTTCCAACTATATATATTATTAGGGATTGCTGGTCTTGTTTTAAATTCAACCTAAGACACTCCTACCAAAGTCATATCATCTTTCTTCAAGGATACATTAGCCTAAAAATCAGCCATCAAGTTTTCAGATCTATCTATCGAATCAATTGAAAATGCATCAAATAGTGCCACTATATCCCACACAACATTCCTATATTGTTTCAAGCTCTTGTTCTTTGTAGCATACTTTGATCTAATTTGTGACACAACTAATTCAGAATCTCCCAAAATAGACAACAACTTAATCTTGTGTTTGATAACCATGTTCAAACCAATCAACAACGCTTCATACTCAACCACATTATTTGTACATTCAAAAGGCAAGAAAAATGAATATTTAAATGTTGTACCTTCAGGTGATATGAAAATTACCCCAGCTCCATTACCTTCTTGACTACACACCCCATAAAAGTACATTTTCCACACACCTTGCTGATTTCTAGAAACAAGTCTATCAATTGGGCCAGTATTCACTAGTTCTGACTGAGATAATTCTACTCTGAAACTCCCCAAATCTACATCACCGAAGCAATTAAGTTGTTCTTGAGGAACACACTCAACAATCTGATTCACCCTTGGTTCTCTATATAATTTCACCTCTTCACCATTAACTGGTATTGTGGCATATGATAAATCAAATTGCACATTACCTCCAATTGTTGTAGTCCACTGTCTTGATAGAAGCATTCCAAACTAAGGAGGAGTATCAATCATAGTTATATGAATGTTATAAGTAGCTTGTGGGTAGGCTGCTAATTTTACTTCTACATCTTTCATAATCCCCTTCACTGGGACAAGCCTACTATCCATAGCATAACATTTACCACCCTCAATATCTATCCACATACCAAGTTGTTTCATTACCCCTATTGGCATAATATTCATAGAAGCACCTCAAACTATCATGAAATTTCTTACCAATTTACCATTTATGAGTAGGGTAGTGAAAAATCGATCAATTTGAGGTGTATTTATTAATGCATCACTTAAACAAACTTCTGCAACTTTTATCTTTCCTTTCTTATCAGCAATTCCAACATTCTCATTTTGTTTAAAATTTATATTTTGATTCCTCCCACAAGACATTAATTGAATAGCATTTTCCCTATACTCCTTAATTTTCATCATTTCAAGCAATGGGACAGAAATTTTTAATTGAGATAAGGCTTGTATGAAATCAAAAGATGTACCTCCAGTTCTGACCACCTTATTTGATTCTATCAATTCTCCCTTGTTTTCCTCTTTCTCCCTTTTTGACGTCTGATCCATATTTTGTGTGTTCTTGGAGCATTCTTTATTTTCTTCTTTGGGGATTTTTTTTTGTTTTTTTTTTGTTAGGGTGTTGATCATTTATCTTTTTTGATATTTCATGGGACATATTTTCACTTTTCAAGAATATTCCTCTCGGAACACCTTCATTTTCATTTACTATTCTATTCCTCAGCCGATACTTGCTTTTAGCTTGCTCAACTACTGCAATAGTCAATCTCTTAATCTCTTCCTCATATGGTCTCTTCATACTTCCCCTATTAGGCTGATATGATGTAGTAGGAAGATCTTGTTCATCATCACTTTCTTCATAATCAGAAAAAAATTGTTGCTCTGCCATGTGAACATTATATTTCTGATGATCAACATCATATTCATATCCTCCTTCCTTTGAAGATGAATATCCCTGCTCTGTTGAATGAAGAGTATGAGAAGTCAAATAAATGTTATTGTCTTCTTCATTATTATTTCCTGTCATGTCTCTTCCTAACACTGACTGAGCTACTACACAATGTTCTGACGAATGTGGTATGTCACATACTCAACACCAAGGACTATTATCAACCATGTAAGTCCCTCTCTTCTTCAAAGGATCGGGTGTCTCTTTATTTCTGGTCCCATCCATTACTGGCTTTCCATTTCTCCAATTTGTATTATAGGGCATGTCATGTAGTCTTGGCCTCTCATTCCTATATGTGTTCTCTTGTTTATTTGGAGGAGCATATTGGGGAACCCTTGGGTTAACCCTCTTGGAAATCAGCCCTACAACATTCTTATTATTTTCAATGGTGAGTTCTATCCTTTGAGCTTCAGCCAAATTTGTGGGACCCCTATTTCTGAGCTCATAACCTGTCTTAGGATCAAAAGCTTTTAAATAAATACTCAATGTAGCAGGATCAACCAATTTAGAAAACCTTTGGTTGAAATCATAAGCTGACTCGTTTTGATGCTTCTGAATAGTCACCAATTCATGCAATGCAAATTCAGGTGCATATTGATTCCCATACTGCTCAAGAAATTGTTCATAAAACACATTAATAGAATTAACAGCAGCTATTGGCAAACTATTAAACCAATCTCTGGCATCTTCAGTCAATGACATCATAAACAGTCTCATTTGTACATCTTCATATTGCATATCTAAATCTTGCATAAAAGCATTAAAACTCCTTAAATGCTCTTCAGCTGCAGTAGCACTGCTCGCTATGAATTTTGGGACCAAACTTCTCCAACTGTTGTCCATAGGGTAAGGGCATATTTTTAGTCTAGCCAAGTCAAACTTCCTAATCATCGTTGCATATTGTGGAGGAGGATTTGGGTAATACTAATGCTAGTACAATGGATTATTATTTGCCACATATTGTTGACCTTGTGGGGGTACATGTTGCTGATAAGGAGGTGGTTGAACACCTTGATTTTGTGGTGGAACATTTTTATATCCACCTTGATTCCTTGGTTGATTCTGGTAGGCCTGCATTATTGCTCCCTTGCCTATGAGGTGGAACATATTTTTGCAAATTAGCCATTTGAGTATTGATTTGCACTTTCCCTAATTTCAATTCTTTAAGTTCTCTAATTGCCTGGAGCCTCTGCTCATATTCTATTCTTGCTCTTTCCACTTCTTGTCTCTCATGTTCCAGTCTTGCATTTATTTCATCCCTGGCCATAAGTTCATAATTCTCCTCAGAGGCTACTTCATAGCCAAGTCCATCCTGATTTTCTTCAAGAAATGCCATTTTCTGATCATATTCATGTTGTCTTCTTTCTCTTTCAGCTTCAGATTCAGCCATGAATTCTTCAACCTTCTTAGGATCTAGTTGATAAAAGGGATTCCTCTATTCCTGAGGAGTGTGAGGTTCTCTGGAAGGGCAGTCTTCTTTTTCTAATGTGCCATATGAATTGTGTATCTCCAGTGATGCTTTCGATGTTTTATTTTTGTCTGATGGTCCCATGTCATTGGTCACCTTTTTACCTTTATCATTCTTCTCTGTCCATTTGCTTTTGGCATTAGGACCATCACCATCTTTGTACAAAGACCTTCTTCCTTTCATTTTGGGAGAAATTGTGATAGTCTGAATCTACGAAGAATTATTTTTGATATATATTTCAATTTATCAGTCTCAATATATTTGTTCATTCAAAGTCCCCACTCACTTTCCAAAAGTGAGAAAATCTACAATTCTTTATTCCCAGCGGAGTCTTCTACAAGATACTGACTCTATGAAAAGGCTTATTTTTAGATTATGTCCCCAAGAGAGTCGCCAATCTATTGGTACTAAAAAATGCAGGTTTTAACCATAAGATTTTGCCAGACCCTTATGACATTCTTGGACAACATACAAGGCCAATTATGCAATTAAACCTTTTATTCTTTAGGTTCTGCTAGACCTAGGTGGGTGAACCTCTGTGAAATATGCAGATTTGAAATGAATTTCCTCTTGAACAGTCTATCCTTAATGGCAATTAGGCATGGATAGATAAAAGGACACTACAACTAATCCTACCACTCAAATTAAATGAAAGGTTTTTGAATCAATCCTTTATTTATAATGAATTTTTAACTCTAGGATATGGCAGATCAGTGCCTTCTTTCTACTAGGCAAAGGAGTAAAAAATGTTACTAATTATACATACACATTCCTTCCTGAAACAATTTAAGTTGTTAGACACTTTACGGGATGAATTTTTAATGACTGGCATGTGACTTCATCAATTTATGACTAGCATAAATAGTGTTGAAATATTTTGTTACTTAGCTCTCTTTCAATTATCCAAAAGAAGTCTCACAAAAACTATGATTCACTTAAAGGAATTTAACTCTGACTTGCAGACACCATTAAATGAAATCACACAAAGTGAAGAAATGCACTTTGAAGAATTAAAATACACTTGACATTTGAACTCAAATGATCGAAAAAATCCAAATTGGGGAAAACTATACATAAATTGATAGTTATAACATCACAACAACAAAAATCAGAAAGGAATTTCATCAAGAAACATCTCCATTGCATCATTTCTAGAAGGTTTTTCTTTTTTACATTATCTCATTCCTAGAATAATCTCCCCTATCACTGAGTTTTCAAAATATATATATACAATATCTGAAGAGTCACGACCCTTCACCGTTCTAGTAAAACCATTTAAATTATATCACAGAGATTAAAATATTTAATTATATTGCCTTTCGGCAAATTAATTATTTCTTACAATAGTTTCGCCTTTGATTTTTCATTTTATCCCTTCCCACCTATATTTCTTGTCTTATCGGCATTTTATACTTTACATTGCCTTTATTTTTATTCTCCCATGGCTTCCATTGCATTTACCGTTCTAACGCGGGTTTGACTTTTGCACCCATGGTTATGCGGTGCCTAGCCTTGATAGTTATCCTCACTATTTACTGCATTACCGTGGTCTGTTAGAATTCCCCCTGTGGTACCACAGTGGTCCTCCTTCATCGTAACTATCTCTGCTAACCGCTTCCTCCTATTTGACTCTGTTCACTGCGACAGCTATTCCCACGTTCACCATGCTACCATGGTCACTAGCCTGATTTCCAACAGTATTGTGGTAGCCGCCAATGGTTATCTCTGCCACCTCACCACACTTACCACATTATCGTAGTCTTTATTTTAACGGCTATGGTATAGCGGTAACCACTCATTGACCACCAACCATTCATTATCTCCTAACCATCAACTGTCACCTCGTTATTTACTGTGCTACCACATTCACTGGCCTGACTGCCTACGGTACCGCGGTGACCATTCATTAACCGCTATCATTTCCATTGTCTACCAACATGGTTATCTCTTCTACCCATTAACCATTCACAGCAACCACCGCGGTCTGTGGCTTGACTGCGTGTGGTGGTGTGGTAAACATTTTCTGCCTGCTCCTTAGCCGCTACCACTGACTACTTGCATTTGACCATTACTGCTGCTGCTTACTCACTGCCCACTGCAATACAACAGTCTATGTTTAGAGTGCATGTGGCAGCACGATAAGCACTTAACGCTAGCCTGCTAACCACCACCACCATACAGCAAGCCTATTTTGGGAGGTTGGGGTAAGGTGATAAAATCTTATGGAATACATATTAAGGGAGCGTTAAGGATTTGAAATGCATGATAAAATGGATGGGGAATAAAGTGAATAATTTTTATGAAAAGATAGGAAAATATGGGCTTAAATGGATAAGAAGGCTTAGGATTTAATTGAATTTTTTTGGTTCTAACATGTACTAATCACCAAAAGTGCATTTTTGAAGTTCTTTCAGGACTCATTTTCCCTATGGTGAATGGGTCCTAGCTATGGCTCTGTAAAAATACTTTTTGGGTTCTCCTCTCCTATGTCTACACTCCTAGATTCCTGAGTTTTGTAGTTGAATAGCCAAAAATAAATCTTGTAGAAGAGTTTCCATAAGATGGAAAATTTCCTTGCAACTTTGATAACTTTGCAGCTTTCTTCAAATTTTCTCTTCAAAGGATCTTCGAGCTAAAACTTGCAAACTTAAGCACAAACTCTTGATTAAAACCTTGGAATGAAAATCTACAACTAACATGAAGTGGCCTCAATAGATTTGAATCTTGATCTTGAAATTTGTATTGAAACAATGTCTTTGATATGATTTGAATAGATCTTAAACTCTAAATCACCATATTGGCTTAAAAAACATGCATGATTCAAGAAATATTTGACATGTAATGGAATCCTGATTGTTGAATAATCTTCAATAATTATGCTCTTGATTCCTTGAAAATTCTCTTGAATTTCTCTTGATATCATAAACTTTCTCTAGGAATGCTTGCATGAAAACTCTAAAATTTCTCGAAAGTCTTAGGATGAAACATAGTGAAATGACCTCTTATTTATACATATCTTAATATTAATTCTCAAAATTCAAATATCACAAGCTGGCATGTGAATATGAATTTGAAATCATTAAAATATTACCAAAAACATAGAACTTTAAATTTAGGTTCTATTCCCAAGTGAGGATCCATTCACCCTATGGTGAATGGGTCCTAGGTCACTTACCTATGAAACACATTCTTCAAGTATGAGTGTAATGTCATGGCATTAACGAATGTCAGGTTTTACACTTTAGAAAATGAAATTAATTACACTTGGATTTGAATTAAAGGGACCAATTAGGGAAAATTAAGCTCAATTAACTAATAAATCCCTAGATGAGTGTGAAAGTGTAAAGGTAAAATTTACAACACCATAAATAAGGCTCAATTAAGTACATTTTATTAGATAAGGCCCTAAAATTAATATGAATATGTAAAATGCATATTACAACACTAAATTGAGGCATAATTTAGTCCTTTTAAATTAATGTTTATTTCTCAAATTAAGTGTGAAAAAGGGATACTTTTTTTACACTACAATTAATTATAATTTACAATAATATTATTCCATAATGTATAGTTTTATATATATCCATGTTTTGGGAATAAGGATATAAATATACATGACACATGTAATTTCATTTCTACATTTATTTCATCATTTATTCAATTAGGACCTTTATTTAGTGAATGAATGCAATCCTTATAAAATAAGAAAGTAAATATAATATTTACATAAAATTAATTATAAATTATAATTTTAGAAAGCCTAATATAAGGGATATTATATTGCAAAATCTCATTTCATATTAATTTTATTTGATGGTCCAAACCATTCTTGAAATCATATTTTTTATAAAATCCAAGTTTTTAGGAAGATGGAAACATAAGGACCTTCAAATTAATTTATTTTAGTTCAAATTCCCCTCCGATAGAGTTTTTGAATGTGTATCATTTAAAAAGTAAAATTAATTTACTTGAATCCTCCACCTTCATTCGAACATTATTTACACATGCGAGGGATTATTCTTTTACATGAAGGACCCTCATTAAAATATGTCTAATGGTTTATCCTTCTAAAACACATTTATTTTTACCATCCCATAATTTGGACACACTATTGTGAGATAAACCAAATATATTAAGAAATCATCTTAGATGACTTTAAAATCTTAAATTATGATCCCTTTTGATAAAAAAATCTTAGATAAATTTATAAAGAAATTAAAATAAAGTGTGGGTGAGAAAATTGACTTCAAAATTGTTAATATTGTTCATAAAAATGGTAAATGAAAAAATATCTTTTATGTCAATACATGTAAGGTAGGTGGACATTTTGTTACTAACTACACTATGCTCTTGTGTCACCATCAATTTACGTTGTTAATGTAGATTTCTACAATTGATACTCTAACAATGATTAATTACAATTGTTTTTATTCAAATATAAATGTTGAAATCAACTTTGGTATTGGAAATAGCTACATAGAGATACCCATAGTAATTTTACTCAAGGGTGAAAGATTATAGACATAGGGATAAGTATTATCATCTACAATGTATTTAATATTAAGATTTTGGACACTTTGATAGAGATATCTTTCAAAAAATTCTTCCACACTTTCAAGGTATTGCAACCCCCTTTATTTAGTCTTCTCAAAAGGAAGCAATTGTAGGTCTTGATAATACTATACAATGTACTCCTACAATTTCTTCTTATTAGGTCAAAGACGTTGAAATTCTCTATCACACTCAAACTTGGAGATTTTCCAAATAAATTTTCCATTGCAATTTTTTCTTTATATTCAAAGTTAATCTCTTTATTCTACATCCTAAAATAATAACCATGATATGATTTATTGCTTAGTTTAGAATGAAAACCATAGTTGGGAGGATTTAACACTCTTCCCCCATTAACATGTTTTTGAGTTCCTATAGTGACCTCTACAATGTTCAATTGAGATATAACATCCAACTATACTAAAGAGTGTCTACCATCCAGCCAAAAAAATCCCCCTTCTTTCAAAGCTTTCTCTTATCAAATTCTAAATTATATTTGTCAAGTTATAATAAAAATGTATTCATCCTCAGTTATGGCTTATGAAGTTTAAACCCAATTCGAATATATATCAAGGACCAAGGATTGATGGGAAATTAAATTACTAAATGAATCTCTTCAATCCATGAATATAATATAAAAATTTGTATTATCTCATAAAAAAGAAAAGGAGAAAATATTGTATCTATTACTCTTACTTGAATATTAATGAAAGAATATCTCTTAGCAATATTTTATTGAAACATGAATTTTAACTAGTTGGCTTGGACCAATGGATCTTAAATTGAACTCCTAGTCTTATTAGTGAAGGAAAAACAAACAAATTAATCATTTTACATTAACTAACATATGTAAAATTTAAAGGACCAAATTAGGAAATTTACATTAGATATGAGATATTAATATAAAATTCTTAATTTAACCCTATCCTTCATTGATAAAATTAGGGGATCAAATCTAGCCCTCTTGATCTAGGGTTTTGATCATAGTCCATTCAATCAAGGCCAATTAAAATTCAATGGTGACTAAGATGGGTATGAGATGTCTTATTATGCATATAAAATTTAAATTTGGGTAATCTAGGTTAAATATTTACTTTCATTAATATAATCAGATGATATGGATAAAAGATATTCTTCATGGATATATTAGTGAATCCACAAAAAGGATATGTTTTACATAGATCACTTGACCCTAAATTTCCTCAATAAGCTTAGATTGAAGAGACACAAAATAAATCCTTAAATCAACATTGCTTAGATCAAATCCTAAATTTTATTAATGAAGGCTCGTAAATCATATCAAAATTTTATACTAACTAACTATTGGTAGCGCCAAATAACTAATGTAAAAAATTTAATTTCATTTTCTACCTTTGAGTGCACAACCTCTATTGAGTCTTATGCATTGAATTGTCTCATCATGAAAGGAGGTGTTTCATTTGGTGTGTAGGCACTTGAAACGGATTTGATTAAAAGTGGCTCAAACAAAGGATCATCAATTGAATGTAGTTTGATTGAAGAATCTTTGATCAAACTACAACCTAACATTGTGCAACACATGGTGCCATGGGTATGTTGATTAGTTTCCATTGAAGATTGTTTGATTGAACCAATTTTTTTTGTATGAATCATTTTCATATTTTTTTAATTTGCCTCAAATGTGGGTCTCACTTATTACTTTCACCCCATAATTTTGTAATCATAACTCAACATCAATTACAATTTGATTTGTTTGGAACTAAATGAAAAAATCTCTGAACTAGGTCATCCTTATTTTTTTATAAACGACGTGATCTTGGCTGTAATCTATTCTAAATGATATAATTTTTCTGATATATTTTTTCTGTTATAATTTTATCTTATATAGAATCATACTTTAGATACATACATAAAAGATTTATCTAATTGACATTTGATGTAAGAAAAATTAAATTATGCTTTAAAATATCACAAAATTTGTTATACAAAAGTTAAAATCTAAGACTTCCATATACTTTAATCAAACCTCAAAAATTAAAAATAATATTAATTTTTTTATGAAATTAATATTCCCATAAACAAAATCATTAACTTTTTAATCTACGAAATATTAACAACATATATCAAAGAATATTGTTTTTAGAAAATGTCAATATCTTCACGTAGCTTCCTATAACTTCCTTAAATACATGCCAAACACTAAAGTTAAAATTAATTGTTAAAAACATCCTAAAAGACATAAACAAAGCGTTGGCTTGCACTCTTGTTTTCTACAACAATAACAAGATGTTTTGACTTGCTGAGTTGTATACAAATTGTTACCAATTATTATACAAAAGGCAATGCCTTTCTCTTAAGATTCGCATCTAAATAATTTAATCAACCGACTGGGAGAACCCAAAAAAGTTCTTCCTTAAAAAATGAAGGCTACTGTTGGAATTTGGAAGCAGATGAAGTCCAATTTCGGTGAAGGGAATAAGCGTGCAACTCATTATGAGTAGAAAAGATGAAAAGAAATATAAAGGCATCCTATGCATAGCTATCTTATCATCATGATCCACTCTTATCCAAAGCATCTTTAGACCAGAAAGTCGATTGTTCCAGCCTTCAAACTGACTGGAATGATAGCTAACTGAATTGTAAGCCACAAAACTGTTATCATTTCAATGTAACCTTTCTTGGCAGATTCCTGAAAAGCGGGCCCTCAGTTAAGAGAAAATGAAAATATTCTCTGACTGTAATCCACATGCATTACAGCCATTTTCCTTATATTCATACTCTTCTTTGTATAAACCATGTCTTCTATATAGTGCTCTTGCAGCTTTCGAGGATTTTCCAACACAAGTTGCCCTGAAATATCTATAGGATAGTTTGAAAAGAATCTATTAGCAATTTGGACACTTTCTAGATGAAGAGTCTGGCAAAGCAGTTGCAGAGATTAGCCAAGAAAACCCATATGAGAAATTCCGTGAGGTCGTCAAGCGTTCCACCAGGATTCTTGCCTGTTTATGTTGGGAAAGAAGGCCATCGCTTTGTTGTGGATGTGCATTTTTTGAGCCACCCTTTATTTGAGGAGCTTTTACAGTTGTCTGCAGAGGAGTTGGGTTATTCTCACAAGGGTGGCCTCAGAGTGGCCTGTAGCATTCAGATGTTTGAATATCTGCTCAGCCTTCTTAACTCCAGGAATCCATCTGCCCATTACCTGCAAGTAACTGACCTGCTGAATCAGTTTTCTTGTTGAAATTTCTAGTGTTCTGATATTGCTATCAGGATTCAATCATGTAGTTTTACGAGTCAAATTCAATTGACTCATGTTTCATGAGTAGTGGTTCAGAAGAATCCATATCTCATGATAGTGAATGGTCCACTTAGCACTCATTGCATCTAGGTTATGCTCACAGAGGTGAAGTACTAGGTCTTTCTGGAAGGTCACCCATCCCAGTACTATTCCAGCTCAAACACGCTTAAGCACGAAGTTTTCTCCAAAATTAAACCCACTTAACTTGCAACCCATTTCTGATATTACGATCTTTTTTTTCTCCCTGAACGCGAGCCATCAGCTGTGAGATTTTAAGCCGTCTGTTGTAGTTAGTTGTTTCTGTGGGAGACCCAGTTCAGATCATATAGTAACTAAACTGGATCGATGTTTGTCTATATATATGCAGAAAATTGTACAGAAGTTCGAGAGTGGGATTTCGGCGTCCATTCGAGAATGTACAACTATGAGGCAGTATTTCCTGAGACTGCATGATACATATTTTTATTTCTTTATAGTTTTCACAACAATTCTTGAATGAACTGCTTTTAGTGCTTTTGAGCTGATATAAAGTTGTATAGCCCCTAGCCCAGGTGTTAACATAGAAATTTAGTCCAGCGGGATAGAGAATTTCAGCCCCTGGTCACACGGAGTAGTCTTTAGCAAATTAATATTCGTGGTTAAGTATTCAATAGACACACGTTTGTGGGTTGCATAATCTGGCCACTCAAATAGAAGTTGTATTTTGGTGTGTATTGGTTTATTTCAATTTCTATTTGTTAAAGCAAGGAAAATATCAATTGAGATGTCTTTATTTATGTGATGTTTTATTTTAAATGTAGTTTCATATGAATATGGTCATTATTAGATTGTTAGTACAAAATGATTAAGTTTTTTTTTCACATATATACACATTTGCTTTACTATTTCTTTTGTCATCCTTTTCTACATTTTTTTATTCCTCACTCTTTTAACTTTTTTTCCAATTTCCTTCTCTCCATTCCATTCTTTCCCTCTCCTCTGGTTTGACACTTTCATCTTTGGATTGTTATCACAAAATGGATGATTGAAAGTCATCTCTCTTACTCCCTCTAACCTTTTGTCCTTTTCTCTCTACATAATAATATATAATAATAAATTCGTATAATATATAATCATAAATGACTTTTATTTAATATATAAAATAAAATAATAATTAAAGTAATGAATATAATATATTTAATTTTTATTTGGTTTGTAAAATATATGGTTTTTATTATCAAAATATAATGTGAAACTACAAAAAATATGAAAAAGTTTGTTCATGAGTGGTTGAAGCCAACCCAACCATGATCCAATTTTAAACACACCAAAATTACAATCCCTGACTATAAATTTACAAACACCAACCGAGTGCATAAACGCATGAGCCAAAACAAAATTCACAAGCTCCACTACCTGATACAGCCGCAAAGAAAAATTTATAAAATTGGTGGTATTTTCATGACCGCCGACAACTAGTAGCCGAACTAGCAAGAAGAGAAAAATAAAACAAAACAGGGGATTGAACTACCCTCATTCATACCCTGCGACCATGCCCTCGACTAGAACCGCAACAATGAGCCCTGCAACTGCCTTGCGCTTCCCCACAACCCCTCCCACACAACCCACCACAGCCAAGGACCCTCCTCTGCTCCTCCATGCCCACCCACACACTAACCAACTTGAAGTGAAAGAGTTCTGGATTCACTTGCTCTGAGGGAATCCCAACAACAATCACCAATTCCGAATCATGCACATAGTCCAGAATGAAACCCTAGTATTTTTTGGCCTTCGCCTACCTTTCTAGGGTATTGCCAAGAGCTCTGTGTAGAAGAAAGGGGTTCCATTGCTGAGGCACACCCAAGAAGCCAATCCAATCACCATCAACGGTGATGAAACCACGCCCTGGCACTGCACAAGCCAACATTTTTTCCAAACCAACTCATCATTCTGATTTGATGCACCATTCGATCACCCTTTGAGCCTCCTCCTATGAGCTAAAATGGAGGCCCCATGCACAAAGTAGAGAAGAGATGTCTATATTTGTGCAGTGAAAAAATTTGGAAACCAAAAATTATGTTCCCAAGAGAGCCCAGACCAAACTGAGGAAGAAAGGGTTGCTTGTGGAAAACAATTTCTTCAATCTTTCATCTGTGACCGGTCCCCAAAAAGCCATCTATTTCTTCAAGGCATTGAGAGTGAAATCTGCTTCCATTCTCCTACAAACACCAAGCTTTGGCATGCAACAATGACAAATTGCAAAAACAAATTGGATGAACACATCGAGAATGGGAAGGAGTAAATATGCCTCGATCTCTCCCAACATTCAAAGCCCCTATACCAATGCAAAATTCAATAATTCCACTCCACATCAATCAACCACTTCATTAATGAGGTTGACATTGATGGCTACCTTTTATCCCTGCTACCAAACCTCCGCTATATTTGATCCAAACTACTCGGCCACTTTCACTATCATTTTAGATAGTTGATCTGTTAAAGCGTTGCATTCATGGTAAATATGAGAAATTTTAATTTTTTGGAAATTGTTGAGCTTGGTTCAGATTATATTGACTATTTTGTCAAGTTTCCAGACTTGCATGTTGCCATTGGCAATCGCATTAAAAATCACTTGTGAGTCCACTTCTAGATGCAATCTTTCTACATGGTGCTTATTTTCCAAATCCATTGCTAGGAGTGCAACTTGCACCTTCGCCTCGTTATTTGTGCCTTTCACCAACTTCTTAGTCTCAATTGCTAAAATGTTATCGATATCATCATGAGAAATGCACCCAGCCCCCGAAGAACCCGAATTACCTTGCGACGCCCCATCAAAATTGATTTTTATGCATCCCCCTTCAAATTTATACCACTAAATTGAAGCCCTTGCACAGACAAAGGGATGAACCCCCGAAGACACATTATAGGGTGAATAATATATTTAATATTAATATAAATTTCTAAAATATAATATAATATTAAAATAATTTTTATTATTTACTTTGTATAAAATCTCATCTATAATGCATATAATTTTATAAGTCATATAATATAAATAAATCTAATACTTATATATTTAAATATCAAATATTAGTTATATAATTTAAATATACAATTTATAATTTAATACCATAGTTCAAATTTATAAGTAAATATTTTTTATATTAAATATAATTTCTTATAAACTGTGCATGGAAACATTTTCCATGCTCGACGGTTTGCGTAAATCGCTCGATTCATTGCCAACAACCAAATTTGTTTGAAAACAAATGCCAATTCATAGAAGCTTCTCAAAGAAAGGGGCATTGGCTCCATGTTGTTTTCTATGTTTACTACAGTTTTGACATTGCCAATTGTTAAGTTAAAGGTTTATTCTTCGTGGTAGCTTGACAAAAGAATTTATAGACTCCATTTGTAGCTGGCACTAGATGAACATCTTTCAGCTACACAGTCATCAACAACCAACACATAAAGAGTTCCACAACACAACACTTCAATGGGAGTCACAGAAGCGGCATAGACAAGTAGTTTCCACCACCTTAAGGGGAGAATATTAACAAAAATTCTTATTTTATATCTTAACTTGACAGTCATTTATACGTCAAAATATTTATATTTAATATTTTAATAATAATCAGCATATAAGATTTATGTCTACATGTACTGGCTTAATTAAAATAGTTCTAAACTAAAATAAAATAGCTCAGAATTGATATCTCTTGACATGTTTTACATAGACATATTTAAGGGCTCTAGAAATATTCACTACCAACAATTTACCATCATAAAATTTACCAACAATAATTCACCTCTGTGAAAAATTCATCTTTTAAAAAATTTACCACTAGCAATTCATCATCGTGGATAATTCATCGCAAATACAATTAGAAAATTTGATTTAATATGATAATAAAAATGAAAATATTTTTTAAAATACATTTTTTTGGTAGATTAATAGCTCTATAGGGCCAGCACTGTATATTATCGAAGAGAAAAAAAATTACAATTCAAGTTTAGATAGTCGTATATCGGCCCAACTACATATCAAAATTGTTGTTGCCGGCCAAAAACTCTAGACCCACCCACCTAACCGCATACATCCTAGCACTCGAGATAACTAATTATATCCAAAAAACTAATTTACGCTAACCAACATCGTCACAGAGGTTCATCAAGGCTTCCTTCCCTTCCTTCCTTTTAGTTTCCTAGGGTCGTGGAGTGCAACGAATATGGGGTTTGACGCCTTTCATCCCGAACTCCGCTTCTCCTCCTCCTTCTACATCTATCTTGCGTGGGATGCATGAGCTTTCATCGGGCACTCCAACTTGCATTTCCTGTGAGTAGGGTCATTGGATATTTCCTCTATGTCTCGACCATCCTCTTCCTACCAGTCCTCCCTCGTATCCAGTAGCATAGGTACCACCAGGGTATCTTCACTCTCACTATCACTGTCCACTTCGAAACCTTCTCGGGCCATGAAATTCCCTAGGTCCTCCTTCGTGATCGGAGGAAGGAGGGCTACCATTCATAGTAGGAAGTTGAGGTTTATGTCTATGTCCCCACCCCATGCCTCCAGGTCTTCAAGCTCCACCATTGAGAGGGATTGGAAAGTTCTGGATTGTCCTTGCTTCCCATCTTTTGGTCAAGTAGTAGTATTGAGGGACATGAATCATCCCATGTTCATCAAATTTGTCTAGCACCGCATCAATCTCACCCAAATACATGTGCTTGAAGAGTCTCTGGCAAAGATTCTTCACCTTCGGCTTTGTGATACCTTTGTAGAGTGCGAGATCCAAGAACATTGTTGGAATGTTCATGTTGAGGTGGTGCTTGTGGTATGACTAGATGAATTCACGTCCTAGAACATCCTACACTACATGGATGACTAGCTTGTCTTTAACAGAGGGAATTCCTCTTAGCCTAACGTCTTTCAGTACACCATGGAAAGGCACCATTGTCATGGTTGTTTTCAGGCACATAGGTGTATCCATCTTGCCACAACTTACCACATGTATCCTCCAAATGCTTCGCTAACAACTTTCCAAATGTGGCCCTTCAAAGGCCACCACCCACATGTATAGCCGCCTACCACCATCCCGAATTCGGTTTTTATTCATCATCCTTTCACACGAATTAATCATAAATGAAAAGGTCTGACATTCTCAATGTGCTTTGCCAGAGGCAACCTTTCACTATCTTGAGTAAATTTTCAAGATCTATCGAGGATAATTTCATGCCATGTGTGGTGTTTTTGGTTTTCCAATGCTCGTCATTCATATGAGCTACATGTCCCAATGGATAGAGGATGGCAGCTAGATCCCAACTATCAATATGCCTCGAACTCTAGACCACCGCCTAGGTGGTCCCTATCATTACTTTTGACACCTCCCACGGGTCAGAATTCAATGGGTATCCCTTTAGCCAATCCCAACCTCTACCACCACCCCTTTTTCCAACCTGTCTGCCATATTATTCCCCTCACAATAGACATGGCTGATTTGGAATTCCTCAAAGGAGGTGATGAGGTTCCTGATAAGAGGCAACAATCGACACAATAACCAGTTAGGGGTGGAATTGCATCAGATGGCCAACATTTACTGTTAGTAGTGAGTCTCCCTCTAGGTGCAATTCCATCCCACACAATGTTGCCTAGAATTTTGTCATGTTATTTTTTGTTTGGCCAATGTGTTCTACCTTTTATGCTATCACTATGCCCTCATTATTTCTTGCCACACAACTAATAATAGCCACTCTTGGGTTTTCCATGGAGGCTCCATCAAATTTTACTTTGATCCACCCAGGTAACAACTTCTACCACTCTATTTTCCTTTTGATTTCAGCCTTCAAGGTGGCATCCATGACATGGACGATGGGTGGGATACACAGTTTGAAAATTTTGTTTGTGAGTTCAATATCTCTACTGGAGAAACTATTTTTTGGGAAGGTTATCCTTTTAGTAGTTGTGTTTTCCAGCTCCGCCACTTCCCCAACTAGTCTCCTTGCTAGCACTTCTCTACCCATGAAGTGCTCTTGAAAAATCCGCCTGGTCCTTTCCTTCCATATTTCCCAACAGACTGTGGAGGGCACTATTTTCCAAATGTTTCTAAAGACTCCTCTATTCATATTTTTTCGGTCACACTCACAACCATTCCCAGAGGTTCGCAGGTAGTAAAGTCAGAAAACTTAGGAACCCAAGAATGTATTTCTAGCAGAACTTAGGATAGGGGCATGAAAGAAAAAGGTGAGTGGTCATTTCTTCCTATTGCTTGCACATTATGCACCTATTTGGGCCCTTGAAACCCAACTTTTCTAGCGTGTCATGTGTTAGAATTTTATTCTATGTGGCTAACCAAGTGAATACCCCAGCTTTAGGCAAGACATTCTTCCCCCAAAGGAGGACATTTGGCTAGGTTCTTCCCACCTCTACTCTCTCTTTGAACTTGTATCCAATCTTGAATTTGTACTCACAATCTGTTGAGGCTCTCCATCTCAGTATATCTTCTCCATCTCCTACAGGAATAGTCCTTTCTTTCAAGATTGATTCTAGGGCCTTTTTTTTATCGTCAAGATAATTAAGCTCACCGAGGTTTTTGCACATCCAATGTTGCACTCCATTAATCCACACCTTCCCTATGAAATCACTAACCTTTGAACCCCAAGCTTTGAATATTTATACCTTGATCTCTGCCAGGAAGTTCTTATTTCCTAGCTTTGGAAATCCATCCCATCAATCTTCCCAAAAGGAGGCACTTTTTCTGTTATGAACTTCCCGCATGACATGCTTTGAAATGATATCCTTTCACTCATAGATGAAGTTCCAGATTGTCAAGCCTTTCGATGGGTTGAGTGTTCTGATTATACTAACTAGGTCACCTGAATCCAGGTATTTTATCCTTGGTATTCTCACCCAATTTTCATTATTGGTGTATATTTCCCAAACTAGTTTGGCACCCATTTCCTAGTTCATGACCTTCAATTTCCTGATACCTACACCCTTGTCGATTGTGGTTTGCATACCTTGTCCCAATCTAATAGTGGAACCTTGTTTGTTTCCTTTGAACCATTCTAGAAGAATTTGTGCATAATTTGATTAACCTGATCAACAATACCCTCAGGGAGTTGCAGACAAGACATTGAATATATTGGGATGGCTACCAAAACGGTTTTAACAATGAGTAACCTACCAGCTGACATGACCCATTTTCCTTTCCACAATTTGATTTTATTTTTGCATTTTTCTACAAGCCTATCCCAAAATCCAATTTGATTATCCCCCACAAAGAGAGGCATAACAAAAAATCTCCCAGGAAGGCTAACTAATCTTACACCCAAAATCTTTGAGAGGTCCCATTGAAGGCTAGGTTGTACGTTTAGGAAGAAGATTTCATATTTTCTCTAGTTGATGGCCTATTCTAAGTTCCTACTATAATCATCCAACTCATTTATCTTGCTTTCTTCTGACCGTGAAGCTTATCTGAACAGGATGGTGTCATCCACAAACTCTTGATGTGTGCAAGCCCCAACCCCTGGGGTAGCTTCAATCCCTTTCCAAGATCCATCCAACCTAGCTTGGCCAATTTTCCTACCGAGGGCCTCTGCCATAATGATGAAAAGGAAGGGGGATAGGGGGTCCCCTTCTCTTAATCCATGGGAGGAACTAATGAATCCTTGGCCACTCCATTGACCAGAATTTAAAATCTTAGGGCGATAATACAACAACTAATCTAGTCCATTAGTTTTTTGTCAAAGCCAAACCCAATCAATACATCTAACAAGCATTTTTTGTCCACTTGATCGTAGGCTTTTAGGATTTCTAGCTTTAGTATCATGATTGGAAATCTTAACTTCCTTGATGTATGGATTGTTTCATGAGCCACAATTAAGCCTTCTACAATCGATCTCCTCAGGATGAATCCACTTTGCTCCTCAGAGATTATTTTATTAATTACCAGCTTGATTATGTTTGCAGTTACCTTTGTTACAATTTTATAAATTGTTTTACACAAAGAAATCAGTCTGAATTCCCCCATGCAATTGGCTTCTCTATTTTTTGCTATGAGTGCAATGAAGGTGTGATTCATTTCCCCAAGCATTGTGTTTTTCCTTCTCAATTATTCCATAGCTTTGACTAGATCCTCCTTTATAATATCCTAGCAGTTTTGATAAATGAAGGTTAGGAATCCATGTAGCCCCGAGGCTTTATCTACTCCAAGCTGAAAATTTTAATTTTTTACTTCCTCCATACAGACTGGTTCGTTGAGTTCCCTATTCTCCACTTTTGATATTGTATTTGGTATACCTGCAATGAAATATTCCTTGATCCTCCCTACCTAGTGGGCCTCCCAATCAAAAAGAGTCTCAAAATAATTGATGGCCTCCTAGCTGATCTCTTACTCGTCTTTGGCTACAGACCCATCCTCCCTTACCAAATCTATGATTTTGTTTCTATTTCTATTGACTAGGGTTGTGTTGTGGAAATATTTGGTGTTTCTGTCACCTTCTTGAAGCCATAATTCCCTAGATTTCTATTTCCAATTGCACTCAATTCTTGCCAGGATCTATGATTGTGAGCTTAGCAACTCATTTTCCTTTAGGATTTCCTCCTGCCCCATGCCCTTTTCTATTATTTTCGCATTCAGAGCCCTGAGCTCCTTTTCTATCATATCACTTTCTTCAAATATATTCTTAAAATGATCCTTATTCCAGAAACATAGTTTGGCTTTGATGTGAGATAATTTCTTCTGAAAGGAGAATAAACATGACCAGTTGCCTACCTAGACTTCTTTTCACCATAGTGATATCTGGCTATGTAAATCTGGACCCCTCAACCATATCTTGAAAAACTGAAAGGGATATCCACCTTTGAATTTTTCTGGTTGAATTGTTAATTGGATTGGGAAATGATCAAAGCCACTCTAGGGAAAAATTGTGGTATCCATTAGATTTGTCACCTGGCTCCAATCCCTTGCCAACATAAACCTGCCCAACTTATTTGCAATACCTATGTGGACCATTCTTTTATTTATCCAAGTGAACACTCCATTTTTTGTTTGTATCTCCCTCAATGTGTTATTTTCCACAAAATCCTAGAAGTCCATTTGAGGCCTAGACAACACTCTTATCTCACCTTATTTTTCTGAGTGGTTCATGGTAGCTTTGAAGTCCCCACCAATCATGATTTTCTCTTCCTTTAGCTATCTCAAGGAAGTCAAAATTGCCACCCAAAGGGTCCTCTTTTCTATTGAAGCTAGACGTCCATATACATTGATTAATTTGAACTCTATATTACCCTGATATGTCCTTACGGATACCATCAAACAATTCTGGTATGATTCTAGGAGACTGCAACAAATCATGGATGGGTTCCATACTATTCCCAATCCCCCAGAAGCCCCACTTGACTCCCTAAGAATCCCTTCCCCGCCCTTTCAATACTTCAGCTTCTTCTCTTGCTCTTCCCTACTCTATTTTGTCTCCTGAATGAGTAGTAAGTCTCTTTTACTCTTCTTTACTTGGTGTCTGAAGTGACGCCATTTTCTAGGGGCGTTCAAACCCCTAGCATTCCAACTATAATTCTCATGGTTCCCTGGGAAGGGGAAGTCCCCTCCCATTTCTGAGGATTGTTTGGCCCGGATTTTTTTGGCCCTTGGTTGATCTTACCATAATTAATTTTTCCTTGTTTGATTTTTGTCCTCTTTGGCTAGCAGACTTAATCCTTGGATTTTTTCTGCCTGATGGAATTTTCTCAATCCCTCTTTCAGCCAAGATGCCCTCTTGATACTCTTCAAAGCTTGCATCCCAGTCTGACTCTGATCCCATGCTCCCCTGATTTTGACTGTCTTCTAACCCTTCCTCCAAATCCATGGTATTGGTGAGGGCTACCATTTGGGTTGCCTCTAGGTTCTCTAACTCCAATTTGCCCCACCTCCTCCCTAGGTTTTCCACCAACTGATCCTCATTCCTGATATCTGTTAGATGAGGTAAACCCTCCATGAGTTGGACACCCAAACCTGGGGTGGGTGACTGACATATTGAACTGGCTTATATGTCTTTTGGATTTCTTCCACCTATGGATCCACCAAGATCCTGGTTCCCATCCTTGCCCTCTTCATAGCTGACTTTGGAGGCTAGATTGACTCCACAAGCTCCTTTTCCAAGTTTTTGGTTGGTGGCCATATCTCCTGATCTTTCACCATCACCAATTTTGACTCTTTCTCACCCATATACAGATTGAGGTTTTTGGCCCCTAACCTAGGAGAACCTATCCTTACCATGCTCCACTGATTTTCACTTGGGGCATATTTGCAATCTATCTTCCCTAATCACTTCCTATCTGCAAGAGCCTATTTTCTAGATGAGTTCTACAACACTTGGGAATTCTATGCCTTGCGCCACCGATACACATAGCCAAAAGTATGTACCTATTTCAAGACCCTCCTGAGCTTTATCTAAAATTTTGAATTTTCCCAATTGCTTCCATATATCCTTGAGAGATTCTTCCATATAGTACTCAGAGGGTAAGTTGTACAGTCACAGCCAAACTACATTTTCCTCAAGCCCTAGCTTCCTCAGGTCAAAATTAGGGCACCAATCAAAGGAGTGCAGTTGAGTTCCATCTGAAAAATATGGTCCTATTTTTAGAGCCATATTATTTTCTCCTTGCCTAGAGAAAGTGATCAGAAACCAATCGTATTCGAGGATTTTCATTGCTATTTTATCTCCCCAAGTTTCTAAGCACCATTTTTCCATGACTTCCCAACTCTTGTGACCTTCACCACCCCATTTAACAAACATACCTATTTCTTGAAGTAAATCCATAGTTCTTTTGACTATCTCATTTTTTAAAGAAATTGAGGGTATCAAGATTGGAGAGGACTTACCAATATCTACTTTTCCAAGCTTTGAAGAGCCAGCTCCCTCAGCTGTTTTGTAGTGTCATGCCTCATTTGAATCCTCCTGGTGCTAGTGTTTGGTCGTGTCTCCATACAACCTTGACTTGTTCTTGAACCACCCATTCGATCTTCTATGGGTTTTTTTCCCCGGTTGCTTGATCCCTACCTCCCTCCCCAATTTTCATCAACTTTGGTATAGAGATATGGTCTCATCCATGGGGGCCCTTGGCCATCAAATTTCCTTGAGCGATTATTTATTTTCTTGAGTTGAGCTCCTGACCGGTACCTTGATTGATAGTAGGGGTGGCATTTATCCACCCAAATACCATTCTCTAGCACCCACTGAGGTCTGTATATTTCTACATGTGTATCTCTACTCAATTTCCCATAGGCAGACCACCCATTATTGATCTTCTCCCTGAATTTTTCCAATGGTACTAAACACTCCAATTCATCACTCCACCTTTCCTTACTTTGGTTCTCCCTTTTTGTTGTCCAATCCCACTGGTTACCGATTTCGTCCTCTTGCATGTCGTGCCTCTGTGCTCCTCCCCTTACCTCCTTCTAGCCTTCGATCCTCTTCTCTTTGCATTTCGCCACATCACGCTTTTCGCATTTCGCCACCTCATGCTCCTGCACCATTTTTCTTTTTGATATTGATATTTAATATTTTAATAATAATCAACATATAAGATTTATGTCTACATGTATTGAATTAAATAAAATAGTTCTAAACTAAAATAAAACAGCTCAGGATTGATATCTCTTAACATTTTTTACATAGATGTATTTAAGGGCTCTAGAAAAATTCACTACAAACAATTTAGGTCATAAGAAAATTTACAACCAATAATTCACCGCCATGAGAAATTCATCTCATAAAAAAATTACCACTACCAATTCATCGTCATCGATAATTCATCACATATATAATTAGAAATTTTGATTTAGTATGATAATAAAAATGAAAATATTTTTCAATATATTTTATTTTATTCTAGTAAACCAATTACACAATGATATCGATCATCTCTATTATTGTACTATTGCAAATACACATATATACTAGCAATCTCATAGCATGCAAGGATCAACCGATAGAGTCCACCGCTAATTGTTTTTAAATGGGTAGTGTGCAACAGAGTTTTCTCTCTAGTGCAATGGGAGAAAAAAAATCCTACAATATTTGTAATTGTATGATTTATGGAAGGAAGAAAGAGCGTGCTAATAAAGAAAATATGAAATAACATGACATTAGTCCATAGTAGGAGGCAAATCTTATGCCTTAGGACTTTACATAGAATTCAAAGTTAAATTTGAATAGCCTAACCTAAACATTTTGTAAATCAAATATTTTTGACACAAAGATTATTTTATATATATTCATTTAATATGCACATTGTAAAGCACTATAAGCCTAATATTATAGACCACTTGTTCGTTCTTGTAATGTCAGATTAAGAACCATTTGGATAGGAAATGGTAAAATGGTCTTTGTGTTTCACAATGGACATCTATCAGTGGAAAATTAGTTATAAAATATTAGAATAAAACTATACGTCATCTTGAACGAATGTTCTTATTTGCAATCTATCCATTAATTTTAATTTGAGGTAATTAATCATCAATAACCTTTTTTTATTAATATGTAATATTTAATAATTTTAGGTAGAACAATTCTTTAAAATTCAATTGAATGAATAATTTTAGGTATGAAAAAAAAATTCCTTATAAAAAGAGAATTGAAAAATTATGTAAAATTTAATTTTTTATTAATTAATTTGTTAAATAATAATAATAATTTGTTCAAATTGTGGGCAGTAGGGTGGGCGTTCCTCCATGGTGGCAGAGGAAGGTGGTGTGGGAGGCCATGTTGGAGCAGTATGGGGAACTCAAGTGTTGGGTGGAAAACATGACGATAGGAAAGAGTCTGCTTGTCTAATTGACAAGATAAAAGTACGAGGAAGACAACTCATCATTCTTCTCGAGAAGCGGGAAATGATGGTAGTTAATGGGATGCGGGTTTTTCATCAGTACTTGGACAACTCACACATAAGTGAAGGATGGTGATGTAGCTGGCAGTAGATGGTAGTCGAATTCATTAAAGCCTTTGTAGTCTTTGATGGGCATTTGGTTTGGTTTAGCTTGTGGGTGAAGTCTAGGTGTTTTTTTGTTGAGTGCCTCCTACTTTGAGCCAAATGGTTGTGTCCTCCAAATTTGTGGTAGAGGTCTCAGTCGCGGGTGTGGCTCGGTTTGGTGCAGACACCCCTATTTCGCTTAAATCGAAAGATAGGAAGACATCTTTTCGCATCATCACTGATCAACTACTCAAAAAAATACTGCTTAAGTATGAGCCATTGGTGTTAGTTGCAGTTAAAATGGTGTTGGGTTCGAGTTTTTTGGAGGAAAATGATTATGGGCATGATAATTTATAGATTTCATCCCACTTCTTGGCTTCTCTATTAGACAATTTGGTTATGAAGGCTGAAGTAAGGAATTTTATGCACAAAATGTTCATTCCTGGTCTGCTCGGTGGAATGGATGAGCTCCTTCGGGTGGTGGTGGATGGTAGAGGTTGTCGACAAGCTTCGAAGGTAGCAAAGGTGAAATATGAAGATATGGTGACGTTGTACCCATTCTTTTTGGACCTCCATGGTATAGGTTTGATGAGGCCTAGAGCCATAGTTGCGGTGGCGGTCATCTTTCTGAAGAAATTTTATTGTTTAATGGCGATTGATGGGGAGGACTAGAAAGAGAATTTTGCAGACTTTGTGTTTCTGAATAAGTTTCTGTAAATGGCAGTGTATGTTTTTAGCATGTAGTAAATAGCTGCCTTTTTCTTTCGTTAGTGCAAGTATGGACTAGTTAGATAGGTTATCCGAATAGACGGTTTGAAGCTTAAGTCTGTATTTTTTTGGGTGTTTTCATATACTTTCTTTGGCGATAGTTTTTGGTTCTTGTAGAAAATGATAAAATTTCTATATACCTACACCGTAGACAGTTGTACTCTGGTTTATGAATATAATCTCATCCTTACGTATCAAAAAATAATAATAATAACTTGTTCAAATTTCCAGAGACAATATAATTTTAGCTCTGTCTTAGTTTTACATTTACTATACCTAGATGCACATCTATATTTGACCTTTTTGCGTAGGTTAATCAATGAATTTATTAATTATTATTTAATTATCTTAATATACATATCCATGAAAAGTATGGAACATTAAAGGATTTTCCTTTTTTAAAGACTTATTAGCCATGTCTTTTATTATTAACGTTGAATAAAAAAGTATTCTTTAAAAAAATTTATTCCATTAGTATAGTCATCTCTTTTATTACTAAGATTGAGTAAAAAAAATTTCTTTAAAAGGGTAATTTTTTATTTGAATATGAGTTATAGTGGTCATGAACAATGACATTTTCAAAAAATAAAGATGTTATAAGCAATATCTACTCCATAATTTTCATAATCAAATCATTTTTGTGCTTCTTAAGTGCAAGAAATTGAGTCCACAAAACGTGGAAGTTTTCGCCTTAGCCAAAAAATAAAATCGACATTGCAAAAATGGGATCTCATTTTTTAATAAAGGAGATCTCATTTTTTAATAAACGATGTCCCATTTAGGTTTGGGATCCTAAGCCTAAAATTAAAAAAAATGGTATCCCGTTTTTAAAAAATTTTCATTTCTGGAAAGTTTCCAAAATGGGATCCTGTTTTGAAAACTTTCCAGAAATTGAAATTTCCATTTTGGCAACTTTTCAAAACGGGATCCTGTTTTGAAAAGTTTCCAAAAATGGAAAATTTCCATTTTTGGCAATTTTCAAAATAGGATCCTATTTCATAAAAGCATAAAAAAATATATTTTTTTTATAGAACGGGATCTCATTTTTTAAAATATGAATTTTTGGTCGGGTTTGTGCTGTGTTTTTTGGTACGGGAAAAGGTTTGGGGATCCAAACCTAGGCCCTAGACCTAGTTTGACCTGCAAATTGAAGGTCCTAGCAATGTCACAAGAAAATGGTGACTTTGGTTATACGTTTGAACACAATTTTTGTAGAATTTTTTGACGAAATTAAAACCCATTATAGATGAGACAGTTTAGATTCCAAATACATAATTTTTTTATAATTGGATTATTTTTTAAATTTTTTCATTTAATTTCTAATGAAATTGGTTCATAAACTTGAATTATCAGGGTTTCTTAGTATTTTAATAACTTTTGATTAACATAATTTTTTGATGAATGGATTGCACAAAATCGTACTTCAAAAAATTATTTTCAATTTTAAAAAAATCAAAAAATGATAATTTTAGGTCATCTTATGCGTGATGTACACGACGATTTTTCAAAACACCAAATATGACCAGAAAAAAATTAACAAAAAAAAAAATTCAATAAAAAATTACAAAAAATTATGGAAAGCGTGTTTAGTGAGTTACAAATATTTTCCCAAAATGATTTAGAAAAATATGACTATTTAGGTCAAAATATGGATGACGTACACGTGCATGGTATGGTAAAAAAATGACTTTTAAATAGTGGTTTTTAGAAACACCTATTGAAAATCAATTTGTATCATGTAGGTATTGAAATAAATTACATATTTAGAAACTAGACTCTGAGTACTACATTTTGTGATCAGTAAATGTTTCCAAGATTCCATCTCTAAGTGCTTCAAATTTTAAGGTCAAATGTGTCGAATTCTGAAAATCAGGGAAAACACTTCCACTAAATGGCCAAAAAGTGGACAACTTCTTGCCAGCATCCATTAATGGGTTAGAAGAAGAATACAATGAAATGAAGAACACATTTTGCATTTTTAGAGTAATTGAATTAAAATAAATGCCTTGCTTTGAGGGAACACGAGAGACATGTTTTCATAGAGTATGCCAATGGGAAACATTTTTTCTTCAATACAACATGCTATGACATGGAAAAAATGTTATTATAGAGTATTTTTTCCAAAACTAAACTTATACGAGGATTTGTGTACGCATAAATCTATACAAAAACAATTATGCGGCGTTAAAATTAAAACCACAAAACCCACCCTCATTTTCCTCCCTACCATATTGGCATCACGAAGCCCCATGGACTCTAGCCAAACTCCCGAGAAATGAAAGGATGAAACAGACATGAGAGATTTCATGGAGTTTCATCATACATTACATAATAAAAAACTTGGGGAAACTCTAGTGTTTCCATATATAATAATTGATATTGTTTTATTTTCTTTGATGTAAGAACCATTTTTTTATGAATAGGCAGATATCTATATTAAATTAAATAGATAAGATACATATTCACAAAAAATGATGGGTGGTATGAAGGCACACCTCGAGAGTCACATGGGCCAAGCCTAGAAAATAAAAAACTAAGTAATGTGGGCCTAGCCCAAAAGTCCATAATAATATCAAGAAAATAAAAGGTCACCAAGTGGTCGGAGCAGTGCCAGCAGAGCCAGGAGGATAGCTGCCATCAATATTCTTTCCCCAAACATCAATGGGGTCAAGAATGATGTCGGGAGGATAACCCCAACCATCATCATTGTCCTTTTATTTTTCTTTATCTTCCTTGCGTTGTGGTGAGATTGCAAGCGCCAAGTGTGGAAAACTCTTATTAGATCTCGGCCAACCAGAACCACTACTAGGCAAACCAGAGTCGCCACCCTTGTTCCCCACAACACATCTAGAGGGCCACCCCTGGTTAGGCCGAGGGGGAGGAGTGCGAGATCATTAAGGAGGGTGAGAACCACACTGAGAAGGAGGCTAAGGGCTGGGGCGAGTAGATCCACTCCTCTACCAAACCCGAGAGGGCGACCAACCGTGAGAAGAGGAGGTGAGCTAGACACCCGAGCAATAGTACACATAGCATTGCCCCACTAATTTAGGAGCACCTGGAGGTGAGCAACCTCAAGCACAACTTTGTTCGCTTGAACTTGAATCTGTAGGAGCACATTAGAGAAAATAATAGGTTTAGAATACAAAGAAACTTTTTTATCCATTTGAGTGTGAGTGAAAATGCAAGCGTTTCTATATTTCTAGATTTGAAGATGATTTCCACACTTAAAGTGTGCCAAAGCTAGGTATTCTTGGTCAGAATTCTGGGTGAATGACCGAGCAAAACTATATGCCAAGAGAAGGGTTCTTGCATGAAAAATCGAAAGAAATCATGAATCCAAATTCAAAACTACTGAGCTCTCATGCAGAACTAGAAGAGATTCTGGTTTTTGAATCCTTTTGCATGCTTATACCTAGTTCTTGAAAATGAAATACAAGGGTATCTTAATTCACATGCAAGCAAAATAAAAAAGGAGCAATACAAATTTAGTATGCATATGGGTAAAACTAATACATACAATGTGAAGCTGAAAATAATGAATAATTTGTATAAAATTAGTGAATAAAATGTGTCTATTGAAAATGAGAATTTTTTGTACTTACATACACTGTTGATCGTGTTTAACAACCTGATGAGCTGCATTTTATTATAGAGTATGACAATGGGAAACATATTTTTTATTCGATACAACTTGTTATGACATGGAAAGCATGTTACTATAGAGTATGTTTGTCAAAGCTAAATTTATACGAGGATTTATGTACACATAAATTTATATAACAATAAATATGTGGCGTTAAAAGTAAAACCACAAAACCCAAAATCGTTTTCCTCCCTACCATATTGGCATCCTGAAGCCCCATGGACTCTAGTCAAACCCCCAAGCAATGAAAGGATGAAACAACCACGAGATATTTTTTGGAGTTTCATCATACATTACATAATAAAAAACTTGGGGAAACTCCGGTATTTTCATATATAATATCTGATATTGTTGTCTTTTCATAATGTGGCAAATTTAAGGAAAAAAGGTATCTTGGTTTTTGAATCCTATCGTATCCTTATACCTAGTTCCTACAAGGGCATCCTAATGCACAAGCAAGCAAAATAAAAAAGGAACGATAAAAAGTGATTAACTATATGGGTAATATTAATATATAGAATCTGAAGCTGAAAATAATTGAAATAATGTTAATAATTAGATAAGAAAATGTGTCTATTGACAATGTGAAATATTTTTACTTTCATACACTATTGATCATGTTTAACAAGGATGAGATACATTGGATTGAGTACTAGGAGCATGAAAGAATTTGAAATAAACAGTATATAATACGCTAATTTTGTTGAATACCTATTATATTTGTACAACAATATGAAAGAAATAATATACATATAAAATTAAAGAGGTTAGCAGTATTTTTTGTAAAAATATTTTTTTTTGCAAAACATGGGCACATATAACAACCAATAACTAGAAAGGAAAAAATGTAGTCATGTAGAAAAATAAAACCAAGCCAACCATGACATTGTAAATGGTTTAGTTGAATGGAGCAATAGACACCATTTTCATGTGCTTCTGGGGATAAAATTGTTTGTCCTCTCAGAAGTACATGACAACGATGTTTAGATTTTGTCCATAATCTCGTAAGCCTATGCTCGTTATCCTCCCTACCATATTGGCATCATGAAGCCTCATGGGCTCTAGCCAAACCCTCGAGCATAAAAATAGATAAGGTCCATGGAAAATCTCATGGAATCTTACCATATAGCACACAATAACAAACCTGGGGAAGCACGGGTGTTTTGAAACATGATCTGTAATATTGGAGTATTTTTTTTTGGTCTGTCTGAAAAGTTCGCGAAAAATAGATACCCTAGTAAAGAATTAACATAGTGGGGTTTGAAGATGGCTAGAAGAAGATGTATAGATGAAATATATAGAATAGTGTAAATTAAGTAGAAAGGTCTATCTAACCTCACAATACGAGTTTAAATCTACCTATATTAAAAACACAATTAGAATCTAAGGAAGAATATAGTAAAAATCATCATCGAATTGATAGGCCAATTGTTATATATACTGTGTACTGATACATAATGCACATTTTTCTTTGGGGAGTTGGGGGAAAAGAAATTCATAAGAGATATTGATACAAAACAAGAAATCTATGTAACACGGCTTCTCAAATGAAAATTCAAGCTACTAGATAAAATAGAGAAATTGTAAAAGAACTATTAGGGAAACGCTTTAAGAATTAGAGATAAATGGCAAATAATCGAAACCCACATGAGATATATTGATACAAGACAAGCAGTCTATGTAAGTGTTGGCTTGTCTAGTGAAAATTTCTCACACGACCAATCACTTTCCTTCTACTTCCATGTATCGAGGAAACCAGTTGTACCACCACCAACGTATGCATGTAGGAAGATCTGCGATTGGCATAAGTAGCCCTGAGCAATTTGTTCCGGGGGACTTGAAATAGATGAGGGAAAAAGAGTATCATGAAACATATCGATATAATATTTGAGCTACATTGTTTTCTAGTAGACATTGATGAAAAATAGAGGAATTGTATAACAAGTATCAGAATAACACTTGTTTGCTACTAAATATTATACACAAAAAGAAAAATTTTATTGGGTTCCCTGAAACATTAACAAATACATATGCACATATATATATGTACTCAATTCCCTGATTGATGTATAAAAGTATACATGTTACAGGCAAATATACATATTGATACATGCAAACAAACAACATTGTGGGTCATTTTGAGAATGCAACAACAATATATATATGTATATAAAAATAGATATGTATACTATGTTTATTCTTATTTATGTAGAGTGTGATTTTAAATAGAGTTTAAAGTAGCATGTATAAGTATTGTCTATGTTGTCAAAAATTCAGTACAATACAACCACAACATTGAATGATATAGCATTGAGATGTACAAAACAAAGCATTTAATTGTTCAATGTGTGTACAATATTCATAATGCCATAAGGGCTCTCTTGTTAGTACAACTGAATCTATATATTTTTTCTTGCATATTTTGGACTATACTTTCCCACATTGCAACATTGAATATTGAATTTACCTGCTGGTGCAATAGATTGGATGGTTTTAAGATTGTTGTTCTCCATAATCTATAAGTCGTTTTACATGGGTTTTTTGCATAAATAATATTTATATACACAAACATATATATACATATATATTGTTGCATATATTGTAAATTTGAGCTCCATTATTTGGCACTAACTATTATAGAGAAATAGGTAAATTATAAAAGAACTATTACCAAGACACTAAAGAACCGTATACGTCTAATTCTTAAGTATTATCCTAATACATGTTACAACTGTTACATAGACTGCTTGTCTTGTATGAATATGTTGCATGATATTCTTTTTCCCTCATTATTTTCAAGCTCCTCATAACAAAATCTTAATTGTCATGACAGTAAAATATATTGATTAAGTTGCATTGTCGAAAGAGCCATTGTGGTGTTGGTTTGGTATTATACTATTCTAAGAATCATCGACCTCATGTCTGTTCTATAGCAGATTTGAGGGTTTTAAAACTGTTGTGCTTTGGAATTTGTAAGTCATTTTACATGGGCATAAATGATTTATCCATAATATTGAATATTAAGCAATGTAGCTCAAATTTCCAGTTAAGTCTGCGGTTTTATACACATTTTGGACAGATTATTGCATCATATAATTGTTTCCATAACATAGAGAAAATAGGTATCGTCATAAATAACTGTGTTTGAATAATTAATTTGGCAAGTTGAAAGGATAGTTGTATAAGCATGGAGAAATGTAGCCGACAGAACAAAGTATGTTCTATATTTGTAGTAGGCATTATATGATGATGCAAGGAAAAAGCATAAAACCCATGCACATTCTTCTCCCTACCATATTTTCATGATAAACCCACATGGGTGCTAGCCAAACCCTCTAGCAAGATCCATTTTACAGCAGATTGGAAGGTTTTAGAACTATTGTTCTCTACAATCTGTAAGTCATTTTACATGGGTGTTTTGAATATATGGTTTATATATTATTTATTTTAAAATTGTTGCTGTCCGGAATTTTTAATTAATTTTACATAGGTGTTTAGCATTATGGTATTGTATGGATGGAGAAATTACAGTTAAATCTTCTTTCTTTCGTCAAAAAAGATGGTTAGGGTTAGTAATTTTTTTGTCCCTCATTTATTGTTTGTACTTATCTTTGTGCATCTGTGGCCTTATACCCATTACCATAGGAACAATTGTAGCTAAATCTTGTTTATTGCATCAAAAAATATGGTTAGGGTTAGTAATTTTATTACCCTCCATTTATTGTTTAAGTTATATCTTTGCATCTTTACTGTTACACCCATTAACATAGGACCAATTGCAGATTAACATAGGAATGATTGCATAGATATATATGTATGTATGCAGAGGGTTAGTATGTTTGAAAGCAGAAACATGTCGGAGATAAAATTAGTGTGGTGGGTGTTAAGTGTTATTCTTTCTAAAATCTCTTTTATTTGTTCAATTTATTTGTTTGAAGTTTTTGATGGGATTTTCATCAAGTGAGCCATCAATAGCATTTGTCTTGTAATAGATCTTTTAAAATTTATCTATTTTTCTAGAATATTTAGTGCGGGGCAATGTAGCTCAAATTTTATTTATTAAGTGTGTGGTGTTATAGGCATTTTGTACAAGTTATTGTTACTTATTAGCTTTACAAGTTATATTTAATGTGGGTTTAGTGCCAAAGAATGTAGCTCAAATTGTTAATTGACAATCCAAGTCTTGCACCAACTGCTTGTCTTGTATGAATATGTCTAGTGTGGGCTTTCATATATCAAGTGACACATAATCAGGAGAAATTTTGGTGTTTTCGTATATGATTTCTTCTATTGTAGGTTTTTTTGGGTGCAACAACTTTAAAAGATGAAATGGTGATAAAAAGCTTCCTAGGGATATTTTTTAACTGTGTGGATTGGTGGCAATGGAGTTGATATCCTTGATACGTAGAAGTCGAATGGTAAGTATGTGCTCACAGGAGTGTTAATGCATTTTGTCATTGTTGTACGATGAGGGAAGACAAAGTAAATGTGGGCGTACAAAGTAAATGCAGTATTGAGTGTTGAAGTGTGGGAATGTATACTTTAATTAAGTTGTATTTTCAGAACAACCATTGCCCAACAATTTTCTTCAATCTTCCACTAGGTTTTTTTTCAGCCTAGTCGGTATTTTTATTCATTGGTGCTAGAGATGTCTCTATACAATGAATTTGAATGGTAAGTGTTTTCTTGTGGGAGTGTTAATGAATTTTGTCATTGTTGTACAATGGGGGAAAATGAACTAAATGGAATTTTGAGTGTTCTAGTGTGGGAAAGTATACTTTGATTAAGTTGTATTGTAGAAACAGACATTTCCTAAGAATTTGCTTGAAGTTTCCACCAGATATTTTGTTAGTCTAGTCGTGAATTAGATTTTTTGATGTCGTAGATGCCCTGGCTATTAGGGACTTGGCCGAATTTTGTTGTGGTGAAATGGAGGTTGGTAATTACATGAGTTGGCGGTGGTGGAGTTGCTGCCCTCGACACATGCAAGATGAAGGTTGTGTATAGTATTTAGTAACAAATAAGTGTTATTCTAATACCTCTCACACAAATCTCTCTTTCTCTTCAATATATATATGCACGTAGATTTATTTTCACATCCAGTTCACATTGTATGTAAATATATCTATATAATATTGTGTAACCAAAAATTGTATACCTTTGAAGAAAAGGATAATTTTGTGCCCGTTTTGGTCCCACTGTAAGTCTTATCTCACCAATTAGCACCCTATTACAACATTTATAGGCCCCTAAGGTTGTTTTTATTTATTTAGAGGCCTGATACACCCAAGGTATCATTCAATTATCGATAAAGCACATCAAAACCATTTCAAAATTACAGTTCCCACTTAAAAATACCTTAGTGGGACTAGGTCGTGCAAGTTGGCGACCTAGTCCTTTTTGAGGATTTTTGAAGCTTTAAGCAAGAAAATCAATAATTGACCAAAAATCCCAAATGGGTGTCAGCTTCTTAGGTTAAAAATCTCGACAATTAGGTCATTTTGCTTATACATACTTGTTTTTAGGTCATTTTTCACTCTCTCTTGCTCATTTTTCACACTCAACTCCAAAATCAAGTGCAAAAACATCTTCCTCAAGAAGATTTATCTCACACACAACAAAATTTGAAGCTTTTAGACAACAAATTATGTCTTTTTTGTAGGTATGAATGCTCACTTCACATCCAAGATCACACATTGATAAGGTTGAAGATAGATTCCTATGGAGATCCATGGAGAAATCTAGGTTGAGGAGGTGCAACTAGCCACCAAATCATTCCTAAAGACTGATTTCAAAGTGCCTCCATCTTCTACCTTCAACCCACTTGCAAATTTGAGGTTTGCATCCCATTTTTATTCCTTATTGTTCTCATTTGCAATGTTGTAGGATTTATAGGGTTTAGAGTCTTGCATCATTTCAAATCTATTTCATGCATCTTATTCTAGCACAATAGAATAGGGTTTTGCTTCGTTTCAGGTTTTCCTAATTCTAGACACACTTAAGGCTAGGGTTTATGCAGATTTCCATTTGATTTCAAGTTTGAATACCAACTAGGGGTTTGACCAAGGCAAAAACCACATTATAAATTTAAATACATTTTGTTTTGCAAGTTATTTTATAGGTTTTTGACAGGATTCCCACAGAGAAGACCAACATAGACCCTAGGCACTTGAGTCCACTTTCAGTTTACCAAAATAGAAGAAAGGGACTAGGTCGCCCATAATGGCGACCTAGTCCCATTGAGGCTTTCTGGCATTGAAAATTTGAGATTCGGGGACCCTTTTGGCAAAAATGACTCTTGGAGCAGATTTCCCAAAAAGGGACTAGGTCATCCCACTGGGTGTAAGTGTCGCAAACAACTCAAAACTTTGATTTTCTAGTTTTCCAATGACTTCCACAATCCCAGTTTCAACCCTCTTTGGTTTCTAGCTGTACTTTTTTGTTCTGTTCTGTTAGATTAGTTTACTCTTATTGCTTGGATTTATATACATTACATCATGTGTTTTCCAGTAGCATAATTTCGATTAGTTTAGGTTAATTATCTGCATTTCCATAATGTATTTCATTAAATTTGCACAAATCTCACACCCCTTCAGGGTTCCAATCCCTAAAACCCCTTTTAATTGAATCACAAAATAACGTGCCCGTGGAGATAAAAGAAAACCCTCTTCCTTCTAGGTGAAACCCTAGGATCTTGTAGAGGATCCACTCTTTTATCTCCATAGAAAGCACCTACCCCTCATATTTTTCAGTTCATTTTGGTGAACCTTCAATCAACACCTTACATACTTCTGATTTTCTTTGCATTGGCATACTAGGATTTCTTTATTTAGCATTGCATTGAATGTAGCATTGTGTAAACAAGAATCCTAGGGTTTTTCATTATAAATTAGTGAAAAAGCATCATAGTTGTCATTTATTTCCTTGCCTACTACAAAAATTTCACATATATATTATATCTATGCATGTTAATTTCCATAAAATTGCATTTTCCATCAGAAAACACCTTAAAATCTCAAAAAAAAATCATACCAGGACTAAGTCGCCCACCTGGGTGAACTAGTCCCAGTAGCCATTTTGCATCAGTTTTCTATGTTCTACACTCTTTGTTTCTTCTTGTTAATGCTAGGTTTTAGTTTTGATTTTCTCGGTTATATTCTTATTCCTAGCTTAAAATAATATTTTTAAGTAGTATTAAAGCATTACATTTTCCCCTTTCTGCTTTAGTTCCTAGTTCCTTCAAATTAGATTTTGTGACACATACACCTAAAAACATAGATAACTCACATAATACAATGCACACACTTGTTCACTATAGGAACACTAAACCATCGAAATCTTTTAGTTGTGATGATTTTGATCAGTTAGATAAAGCTCTGCAAAGCTTCCTCTCACTCACTTCATCCACTAAGATTGGTGATGATTTAGTTAAAAATTCCTCTCCCTTGTCTTCCAAACCCTTTAGTTGTGATGAGATGGGTATGTTAGATGATGGCCTTGAAGACTTCATCTCCCCTAATTCGTCCATTCTGGTTTGTTGTGATACCCCAACTAACACAAAATATGGCAATGTCATCCAACCCCAATTTGTTCTCTACCCACCTTTTCCTAAACCTACAACCTCAGCCCAACCTGAGTTTACCCTTTACCCTCCTAAGAATGATATCGTTTCCCACACCCATTATACCTGTAATAACCCACATCCCCAATGATCAGCTCCCTTCACTTCCATACCATTACCCAACCCTACCCACAACTCCTCGTTTCAACTCGCAACTTAGGGAGTATGATTTGGTTGAACAACTTAAAAAAATTATTGGCAAAATAACCCTTTGGGATCTCCGTCAAAATTCCCCTAACTATCACTCCATACTTCAAACACAATTACAACAGATAGTGGTCCCTCCTGGTATGAACACTCATTATGTGGCAGCTCTCCTACATGACATGAATACATCCAATGTGGATATTACTTTCTATCAACATGAGCTACCACCATTAGAATTCCACCGACAAAATGAGGCCTTTATGATCATAGCTTAGTATGATCGGATAGGTATCAAAAGAACCTTGGATGATAATAGCTCTGCCCTAAACATGTGCAATGCAAAGCTTCTCGATAGGTTACATGTGGACCAATCACAAATCCAATCTGATTCCTTATCCATTAGAGGATTCGATAATGTTACCAAACAACCTCTTGGTGTCGTCACCTTACCTATTATCGTCAGAATGGTTATGCTCAAGATTCCTATCCATGTCATGCCTTATGATCTTTTCTATAATATCCTCTTGGGATGACCATGGATTCACGAGATGCAAGTGGTACCCTCGACCCTTCATCGCAAAATGAAATATGTCTATAATGATAAAGTTTACCAAATTGATATTGATCTGGAACCTGAGAGTTGTATGCAACATGAAAAGGGAACCTCTAGTTCTCTTCATACCCTCATTCCTACCTCTAACATTGCCCCTTCTGAGAAAGATCAACCCAAAGATAAAATGAAGTTTAAATTACTTGGTGACGATTGGGGCTCTTTAGAGTTTACTCCTTCCTTTATGGGTGAGTGTAGTCTCACACACAAAAAAGAAACTCAAAATGATCAATCTATTGTCCTCTCCACCCAACAAGAGGAACACCCTTCCCCCATATCTACCTCACCTCTTTTGGACAAAAATGCCACATATACAAAAAAATTGATGAGATAGATTATCAACAACCCCTAACCCAAAAGAAATGGAGAGAATTTATGGACATGGTTATGATCTTCTCAAGAAATTGGGTTACAAGGGTCCAGGGTGTGATAGGCATTAACAAGGTATCTATGTCCCCATTGAACCTAATACGAAAGGAACCAAAATTGATCTCAGGTTTTCCTTTTATAAAGCTACAAAATCTAATCAACGACCCTCTCTCAACATCAATACTATATCATGCACATCAAGAGCTACCCTTATGTGTAAACACCCTATATTTCTTGATTTGGATGCTCCCCTCTTCACCTATGTTCTTGATGAGGATGATTTAAAACATATATTAGGTGCTTCAGATACTCCTTCTCGCTCCAAGCAACATGCCTCTTGTGCTATGTTGAGTTCAGAGTTTACCATTGGTGCTATTAACGAACCCCATCCTATCTTGGAACCATATGATTCTGACGCTCCCAAATCTAATGCACTCCCTTTAGGAGATACCCTTGATTTCCCCATGGATATCGATGACAAAAACAAAATCATTAAAATTGGGAAGTTCCTAGATGATGAAGAAAAAGAGGATCTTGCAACCTTGCTTCATACCTTTCCTAAGCTATTTTCCTGGAAATATTCAGAAATTCTAGGAATAGATCCCCAGATGGTAACCCATAACATTGTCCTCGTTGAGAACACTTAACCTGTTCACCAGAAGATTTGAAAAATGAATCCCAAGGTTTCCTTGCATGTTAAAGGAGAACTCGAAAAACTCCTTGACGCAGATTTTATTCGCTCCATTGATTATTCTCCTTGGATTTCAAACATTGTCGCAGTAGCCAAACCCAATAATCGTGTTAGGATATGTACAGATTTTAGAGATTTGAATAAGGCCTCTTTAAAAGATGACTTTCCTCTTCCTAACATCCATATGATCGTGGATTCCACTACTAGACATGCTTTTTTATTCTTTATGGATGAATTTTTTGGGTATAACCAAATCTTTATTAACCCACAAGATCAATACAAGATGGATTTTACATCTACTTGGGGTACATTTGGTGGGTTATGATGCCCATTTGTTTAAAGAACGCTGGCGCTACTTACCAGCGAGCGATGACCTTAATATTCCATGATTATATTCACAAGATCTTAGAAAACTATGTAGATGACATTCTCACCAAATAATTAACCTGCCAAGATAATATGCATATCCTCCATCAAGTCTCTGATCGTATGCGCAAATATAACATGCACCTAAATCCTAAAAAGTGTGTCTTTGGAGTAGATAGTGGTAAAATTTTAAGGTTTATCATATCTCACAGAGGCATTGACATGGATACAAATAAAATTGACGCTATCATCAATATGCCACCTCCTCATAATATTTCCCAATTACCTATGTTACAAGGATGAATTCAAGTCATTCATCATTTTGTTGCTTGCTTAGCCGATCGTACGTTACCCTTCAGTCATCTTAAATAGGGTGTTACCTTCGATTGGAATGATGACTATAAAAAAGCCTTCAAAATTTTGAAAGAGTACCTTATAACTCCCCCTTTTTAACAACCCACTATAGCCAATCAACCTTTCATCTTGTATATCGCTGCTTCTATTGACACTCTCGTGGCATTGTTGGCTCAAAAGGATTCCAACGGTAAAGAGCATCTTGTCTATTATATTAGTGACACACTCCCTGATTATGAGACTCGTTACTCTACCATTGAAAAGCAATGTCTCACCCTTGTATTTGCTACTAGTAAGTTGTGACATTACTTACTAAATATTGAAGTACATGTGATGACAAGGTTTGACCCTTTACATTATCTTTTACTAAAACACATCTGTCAGGACGTCTAGCTAAATGGTTCATGTTGTTAATTCAGTTTTACCTTAATTTTATTGCTCAAAAAGAAATCAAGGGTCAATCCTTAACTGACCATTTAGTCGACACTCCTTCCCCATTAGCATTACCCACGTATGATTCTTTCCCTGATGATAGTCTATTTATTATAGACATTCCTACATGCGAGTTGTACTTTGATGGATCCAAGTGTCAAACAAGCTCTGGTGTTGGAGTTATTTTAATTCCACCTATTGGTAAGCCTATTCCCTTATCCTATTGTCTTAATTTCCTATGTATGAATAATACAACTGAGTATGAAGCTCTACTTGTTGGGTTACACGATGATCTTGTCTTAAAGGTTAAAAATATTAAGATTTATGGTGACTCACAATTAATAATTAGACAAATTAATGGTCTCTATCAAACTATTCATGATAATCTCTCGCAATATCAGGAGCTTGTTCTTAATATATTAGACCATTTTTACTCCTTTACCATTGATAACATCCTTTAAAAATATAATCGCCATGTAGATGCAATGGTGAGTGTAGCCTCTCTTGTCTCTCCTATTGACCCTTCTGAACAGATAGTCTTCACCATCCATCCCATAAAGAAATTCTCCATTAGCGATCAACCTCCTTATATCAGTCCCACTTTTTTAAATAATCCATGTGTATGGTAAGATGCAATCTACTATTATTTAAAATATGGTACCATTCTTGAACCCACAACTAAAAATACCCGTCAACACTTCAAAAAGTTAGCCACTAGGTATATCATCCTTGCAGACACATTGTACCCAAAATCCTTCAATGGAATCCTTCTACGATGCCTCAAGGATGTTGAAACCCATGTTGCTCTTGAACAAGTCCATTCTAGTACTTGTGGAGGACATTTTGGAGGAAAGACCTTGGCACAAAAACTCCTACGTATGGGATATTATTCGAAACATATGGAAAAATATTTTTATGTGTATGTCAAGTGATGTCATCAATGTGAGGAACATAGTCATTTGATTTGTGCACCTGCTTCTAAACTTTATTCCCAAATACCTATCTAGTCATTCTCTATGTGGGATTTGGACCTAATTGGAAAAATCTCCCTGCCCTCTTCTATTGGACATACATTCATTATCACTGTTACTGATTATTTCACCAAATGGGTTGAAGCTATCACCCTTCACTCCACAACTACTGGAGTAATATGTCATTTCCTATTGGAACACATCATCACTCACTTCGGTCTCCCTTTCGCATTAGTCTCAGATAATGGTACTCCCTTTAAGAACAAAAAGGTGAAGAAGTTCCTTGAGACCTTCCATATCCAGCATCATTTCTCAACACCTTATTACCCTCAGTCTAATGGTCAAGCCAAAAGTACTAATAAGATCTTGGAGAAAATCCTTAAGAAGACTGTCCATCAAAACCAATAAGATTGGCATACATAATTGCAATACACATTATGGGCGTATCACACTAGTATTTTTTCCTCTATGGGAAATACTCTATTCAACCTTGATTATGGTACCAAACCTATTCTCCCTTTGGAGCTATAAATTCCCACATTATAAATTTCTGTCCAAAGTCTTGTCGATAATGACACTTATGTGGAACAACACTTACACCAAATTGAAATGCTTGATGAGCAACACATCAATTCTCTTGAGCACCTTCAAGCTTACGCTAAACAATTGCAACACAAACATGATGTAAGTGTCATCCCTCAAACCTTTAACAATGGTGATTTGGTTTTATATGAAAACCAATGTAATACCATCATGGATTATGCCGATAAAGGTAAATTCATTCCTAATTGGCTTTTTCCCTATGCAATCGACTCCAATTATGGATCTGGTGCCTATTACTAAATCGAGTGTGATGGTACTCCCCTTCATGGTCCCATTAATTTTGTACATTTGCATCGGTATTATGTCTAATCCTCTCTTGAATAGTATGATTTATAAAGCAATGTTGATTGCGGCTATTGGATTTTATCCTATTGGATGTCTCATTACTTTGTTCTTCACACATCATCATGTTTGTGTCCTGAACACTAAAGTGATTATTTAATTATAATTACTTTAGATTTCATACTATTCAACCTCTTTCCCCTTTTGTTTGTTATGTTCTTTATAATCATAAGTGCATAAAATATTAATCTTAAATGTTTTAATCTAACCATACATTCTAAATTTGTTGTAGTTGCATCACATCCATTCTATTAAATCATGTTGCTATTAATTAAATACTAAACTATTTAATTAATCACATTGTCATTTAACATCCACAATTAAATTACATCATAAAAAATGTACAAATTTGTATATATATATATATCAAAATTATTTTATACATATCATCATAAAACACAGTTTCACTATGGACAATGATTACCAAATCTCTCAGGATTTGGTACTCATGTTGTATCAGTAGTAGGGCGTCAGAAGACAGTCGTGCGTGATCATGACTGGGATCCATTGACTCTGAGTGAAAAATCTAATCCTCCCATCTGAACGAGTGCCAATCGGTGCTCACCTCCTATCTGGTCTCTCTCTACTCACACCTATGACAAATGTCTCTCCAATCTCTCCACCTCTACTAGAGGTCATGATTGTTGTGCCTGTGGTATAGCTCTCACTCGACAAACTTGCCTCCTCATGCCCTCATAGGCTTCCCACAATCTTGTGAAGGGTCTCTAGCTCATGCTCCACGATAGTTGGGGGAACGTAAGTAGTATCCATGTCCTCTTCATCGAAGTTCGATGGAACTATCTATGTGTCTACCTGTTGCAAGAACTCTCACCAACCCTCCGCAGGCCCTGAAAAATAAAATACAAGTCTCATTAGTAACACATCATCATATGCATATATATGCATTAAATCACAAATAAAATACATCAACCAAAATTAAATGTCATCACCTATATCTCTGGTAGAGGGTGGAATGTCCACCTCATCTTGTGCAAGGGGCATGGATGATGTACTCCCCTCCTCTAGGTAGTGAGTGTTTACACCTGCTACTTCTCCTGTCTGAGGATCTAGTCCTATGAACATGTGAGAGCTCTCCATGCTCATTCCAGTTCTCGATTACAACATCATCCTCACTCAAAGGTGGCCAATCTCATCTCTCCCCCTCCTCCTCATCCTCTCCCTCCTACTCGTCGTAGTCTAGGTCTGCATCCTCATCATAATCCTCATTGATAATATCTATAAAAATGTTTGTAGCCTTGTACCATGTCTCCTCAGCCCTGTCCTCTCTCTCCCTCTCCTCTCCCTCATCTTGCATCGGTTGGGCCTCTCCTAATGGCTCATCGATAAGAAAAACTAGCTCTATTTGTGAGGCCCTCAAGCACTCCTCGTAGTCCCATGTGGCCACAACATAATCTACATCATCAATCGGTGGTTGGTCCTGATTTGAATAGTCTGAGTCACTCTTGATGACATAATCCAGTGTGAATCACATTATGTCTCTTGCCCTCCGTGTGCTCCAGACAGACCTCCTGAATGATGCTCACGCATATGGTGGTGTCTGTACCTGTCTGAATTGTCTCATGATCCGATCATAGTAGAATTGCCACACTAAGTCATCGTGCCGACCTACTAGAAACTTGGTCATTTGTAATCTCTTAAGCTATCTAGTGTAATCATGCCACTAAAGGACAACCTGGTATGGCCTCCATGGGATATCCTCTTGATCTAGTCGGTCCAATCTCACTCTCCAAATGTGAAGATCGTCATACTACAATAATCATCATAATGGATACTCAAATGCCCACAGATAGCCTACTATTGTCGGACATGGGAAGCCCACTAGTCATGTGCATGTGATGTGATCTAAGTACCATACCTTTAGAAGCATGCAATGTACCATGTTATCTATCTCTCGAAACACAAACTCCTCTAGGTCATAATACATATGTGCTAGAACGCATTAGCCCTAGACATATACTGTCTAATGCTTTGCCATGACTCATATCAGGTGTACTAGTCTACCCTCCAGATGTGTTGCTCGTCCATTTGGAAAAAGGAACAGTGCTACTATGTGCATCATGATCCATCTCACCATGGGTGCTTGTGAGTATAGTAGCAACGATTGCTCTATCCATCCGACTACCCTGTCATCATGAATAGGTTCCTCTAAGTAGTACTGAATATCTACCTGTTGCTCCAGGAAGGACCGTCCCCTCTATAGTCTTACATTCTCTTCCCAAAAATTAACTCAAGAATATGGTAGACATCCTCTAGTGTAATTGTCATATCTCTTGTGGGTAGGTGAAACGTGCAGGTATCTGCATTCCACCTCTCGCATAGCACCATCAACATTGCATCGTGATATCTCATCGGTGGCATAAGGTAGGCCCAATAGATCCCCACTGCCTATAGGTTCTTTGTCTCTACTAGTGATAGGGTTGGCGTTAGGTTTCTATGGAAACTCAATTGTCTTCTGCCTAACTGTTGTCAAGACTGTGTTAGTAACTATGCAAAATCGCACAATTTGTTGTCTAAATCATCTAATTTCCTCAATTTTACTATAATTTATCAAGCAAGTGTGCTAATGTTGTTCTAGTGTGCTTTTTCTATGGCCCTAGACACTTTAGAACCCTTTTGGGACACTTCGCAAAGAAACGAGACACTTTGCAAATAAATGAGACACTTTGCAAAGAAACGAGACACTTTGCGAATAAAAGGGACACTTTGCGAACAAAAGGGATACTTTGTGAACTTTCTTTCTAAGATCCTAATATACTATAAATAAGAATTAAATTCATCCTATAATTGAAAAATCATAAAACAATAGGTTCTAGAATCAACCAACCTTGTACTGGTAGTTCCCGCTCACAACCTGGTCACGCAAAACATGCAATCTCACGGGAGTAAAACCACTTGTACTAGGCATGTTGTCACTCTCCAACACAGAAAAAAGTAAATGAAAAAAGTAGGTGAATGTTAATATTTTTTCATTTTATTTTTAATTAACTCACTTTTACACACATATGCATATTTGTACCTTTTTCACTTTGTTTATCTTTTAGTGTGCGTTTTCATTAAAATCGTCATTTTGGGTGCTAGTGAACTCCATTTTTGATGTCGTTTGCCATGTCAGAATCATCTTTCCACACCCTACATCATCACTCACCTATCACTATGAGGCATGGTACTTGGAAATTCCCTCTGATATGCGTGCCCTTATTTGACGTGGTTAGATGGGTACCTTGACTCCACCTCCATAAAGAATGTGGAATCAAGGCAGGGCATACATATACCCTCAAATTTGATCTCTAGGGATTAGATAAGAGGATTTCTAGGACTTCTAACGAATTTGTGTTGCAAGATGCAGTTCCCAACATTGTGGTTTTGCAGATAACTACATTCAGGGCTTCATTTCCCTACCTTTTAAATGAGTATCCTTTTATAAAAATGAAGGTGCATTGTTTGTTTTAGATTCCTTTATCTTACATATACACATAGATTCATATGGACGCTAAATTGGGGGCTAAATGTGTCTCAAAAATTGTATACCTTTGAAGAAAAGGACAATTTTGTGCCTGTTTTGGTCCCACTCTAAGTCCTATCTCACCAATTTTCACCATAAAACAACATTTATAAGCCCCTAAGGTTGTTAATTTTAACTTAGAGGCCTGATACACCCAAGGGATCATTCAATCCCTGACAAAACACATCAAAAACATTTAAAATTTACATTTCCCACTTTAAAATCCCTTAGTGGGACTAGGTCACCCAAGTTGGTGACCTAGTACTTTCTGAGTATTTTTCAAGTTTTAAGCAAGAAAATCAATAATTAACCAAAAATCCTTAATGGGTGTCAGCTTCTTAGGTTAAAATTCTCGACAATTAGGTCATGTTGCTTATATATACTTTTTTTTAGGTCATTTTTTACTCTCGACTCAGAAATCAAGTGTAGAAACATCTTCCTCAACAAGATTTATCTCACAGAGCAAAATTTGAAGCTTTTAGACAACAAATTAGGGATTTTTGCAAGTCTGGAAGCTCACTTTACATCCAAGATCACACATTGACAAGGTTGAATATATATTCCTATAGATATCCATGGAGAAATCTAGGTTGAGGAGGTGCAACTAGCCACCAAATCATTCCTAAAGACTGATTTCAAAGTGCCTCCATCTTCTACCTTCAACCCACTTGTAGATTTGAGGTTTGCATCCCATTTGCATTCCTTATTGTTTTCATTTACCATGTTGTAGGATTTCTAAGGTTTAGAGTCTTGCATCATTTCAAATCTATTTCATGCATCTTATTCTAGCACAATAGAATAGGGTTTTACTTTGTTTCAGGTTTTCCTAGTTCTAGACACACTTAGGGCTAGGGTTTATGTCGATTTCCATTTCATTTCAAGTTTGAATACCAACTAGGAGTTTCACCAAGGCAAACCCCACATTAGAAACCCAAATACATTTTGTTTTGCAAGTTATTTTGCAAGTTTTTGACAAGATTCCCGTGGAGAAGCATAACATAGATCTAAGGCACCTGAGTCCACTTTCAGTTTACCAAAAATGAAGAAAGGGGCTAGGTTTCCCATAATGGCAACTGAGTCCCATTGAGGCTTTTCGATAAGGAAATTTTGAGATTCGGGGACCTTTTCGCAGAAATGACTCCCAGAGCAGATTTCCTGAAAAGGGACTAGGTCGCCCCACTGGGTGTAAGTGTCCCAAAAGCTCAAGACTCTTATTTTCTAGTTTTCTAGTGACTTCCACAATCCTAGTTTCAACCCTCCTCAATTTCCAGGTGCACTTTTTTGTTCTGTTAGATTATTTTACTCTTATTTCTTGCATCTCTATACATTACATCATGTGTTTTCCAGTAGCATAAGTTAGATAAAATTTTAGGTTAAGTAGTTGCATTTCCATAACATATTTCATTACATTTGCACACATCTCACACCCCTTTAGGGTTCCAATCCCTCAAACCTGGGCTTTTAACCAAATCACAAAATAAGGTGCCACTAGAGATCAAAGAAAACCCTCTTTCTCCTAGGTGAAACCCTAGGATGTTGTAGAGGATCCACTCTTTTATGTCCACACAAAGCACCTACCCATCATATTTTGCAGTTCAAATATGACAGTGAAAGGTAAAAGCACAAATTACATGGTTTTTGTCCTCCCCACCACATCGGCATCATGAAGCCTCATGGGATCATGGAAAACTGTCAACCAGGAAAAGCATGAAAAACTAATGACAAATTTGATGCAGTTCCATCATATATCACACAATGACAAAGTTGCTAAAAAAATTGTGTGTTCCAATATATGGATTGCTTTTCCTAGTGCTTTTTTTTTCTGCAATAATTTTTTTAAAATGGAGAAATATCGAATTTGTCTATAATGTTGATATATATAGGAAAACAAGAATATACAAGAAGTCTTGTTTCAAAGCCAAACGAATTTTGTAGATGAAATACACCCATATCATTAAAAGGAAGACATCAAAGAAATAGAAAAGGTTTTGCTTCAAATTATACAATGTATACAAATAAATTTATAAACATACTTGATGTTGGCATGTATTGGAATGTATCTAGCCTTGTAGAAAAAAAAATGGTGAATGTGTAACTTTGGTATGTACTGGAGCATATCTAGCCCTATAGAAAGAAAAGGGGTGAATGTATAAGTTAGAGAAATATAAATTTATAAAAAAAACCTTGATTCTGGTTATAGTTGTGGGAATATTTTAGGCGCGGATTGTTCCACATATGGTCTTCATATCTCCTTGTCCTTCTATGCTTGAATCGAGGCTAACATTGTATAACTACAAAGAATTTTTTTATTCCAATCTATCAAAATATATATCAATGGTTATATGTCTATGGAATGGTTAGAAAGACAATGGGAAAACAACTTACAAAAATAGTAGGGGGGATAAGAGTGTAGATTGTAGAACATAACACTTGTTAAACCATCTAATATGCCAACCATTGGAGGTGCATGGTAGGTTTTTACCATTTTGTACCTATTAAGCGATGAAACCAAGTCCACCACGAATCCTTGTTCTCAAGAAAATCCACTATTGTTGCAAAGAGGCCTAGGCAAGGCCTCACAAATTGCATTGAGTCTTATAATATACTAAGAAAAAAATGCAATGTACAAAAGACTATATATTTGTGAAAGCAATATAGAGGAAGAGCAAAACAATAAAATGCTCAAAAGATAATTCTATAGATCAAAATTATACATATACATACACAGACATATACATATACATATACATATACATACACATACACATTTTCACATACATATACATATACATATACATATACATATACATATATATATACATATACACATACATATACATATAGATATACATATACATATATAAATACACATACATATACATACATATATGTATACATACATACACATATACATATACATAGACATAGACATATACTTTTTTCCCTTTGTTTATTGTTTGTAGTTATCTATGTGCATCTTTGGCGTTATACTCATTACCATATGAGAAATTTCAGTTAAATATTCTTTGTTTTGTCACAAAAATATGGTTAGGCGTAGTAATGTTTTCACCTTTTCTATTCTCAATGTACTCAGCACTAAATATTATAGAGAAATGGAGAAAATTTTCCTGAGGTTTTTAATGACAACGTGGAGCTTACCTCTTCAACAAAGGATGTTCCTAAATATTGCTCATTGGTCAATAAGGATTGCAAAAAAATTATGAATTTAGAATTTACAAGGGAACTATTACATAGTAAATGTGTTTTTAGTAGCTCTTCTACAATTTTCATATTTGTCTGTAATATGTGGTGCCAAATAATGTAGGTTGAATTTTGAATTGACAAGCGAACTATTATATAGATTTATTTAGTTACGATATAATTTACCTTTGTCTTAATTTAATATTTATTAGACCTAGATGCACATCTATATTTGACATTTTTCTCTAGTGTAATCAATCAATTGGTAGATTACTATTTAACTATTTTAAGATACACATGCATAGAAATACATCACAGACTTGAATTTATGGATTAAATAATATTTATGAAAAATCTGATAGATTCAAGGATTGTCCTCTTTTAAAAATTTATTATTCATATATTTAATTACTAATATTCAATTAAAAACTATTCTTTAAAAAAATAAAATTCCATAATTTAGGTATGGCATATGTTCCCAATGCTTATGTGGCAGTAGATAATATATTAATTTGATGTTATTTATTTGCAATTTTTTTTATTTCAATATTAGTTATGATGTTCAAAGTAATTATGCACAAAAATATAACAAAATATATATGTATCCATGTGGATATAAATGTATATGTATGGATGATCTCAAGAGGAATAACATGGTTTCAACATTCCAGTATATAAAAATATATATACAAGTACTATATAGATTTCTCCGTTAACCATTTTTAGTATTTCACTATTGTTATATGTTTTCCATTGAAGATAATACTACTATTGAATGATTATAAATAGAAGAAATGAATTTAGAGTATGCATACATAGAAGAGCTAAAAATTCCACCATTTAACATGAATCAAGAATCATAGTGACAATGCAAAGTAAAAACAATTTGGGCAGCATGTTAAAATCAAAAGGATGGCAATTCAATGAATGTGCAAACACAGGAGTAAATTATGTTCATATTTGTAAAATAGAAGTCTTAACATCCCATAGTGAGCATTAAAAAAGAAAGAGTATGAGAAATTTTAGAAAGTGAAAAACAACAGTCAAAGCATGGGCTCACTAGTGGGGCCTTTTTCTAAAGTAGGGGTAGATATCTTTACTATTTCTGAAAGCAGTTCAGTTTACACTCTACTTCGAAATCAATTTTGTTTGCTTTCACTATTGTTGCTTTAAGTCAGTCCTCATTGTAAGTCTATGTTCTGATGAAGACAGTAATATGTATGGTTTGCAAACAAGGCCTTTAATAACAACAACAAGATCTATTGTAGAGTCAAAGCTGTTATGCAACATGTAGAGGTCTTTTGCTGGAATTTGCAATAAACTAGTGGTAGCTTCATCAAAAGAAATACACCAAAGGTTGGTTGAATGGTCTTGCAGCTTTAACTGCAGAATATAACGATAGTTACATTGCTCAATTTCCATCTAGAAATAATCAAAAAACCAAACATAAACATGGGGCCATCTGCATTTTCTTTTTCATTATTTCCCATTAACCAACAAATGGCAAGGAGGAGAACAAAAATACTTTGTTTTTGCAATTTGAATGCTTGCTTTAAAAATGGCTTCAACAGTTTCTATTAAGACAAGGTAGTTGTTCAAGATGAATGCAATAGTAACTCTACCATTCGAAGGATGCAGCCTATGAGTTGCAGAAGAAGATGAAACCATTTGTTCTACTTTGATTGGTGCCTTGGATCTAAGAGAGTTTGTCCCAGAAACAAAAGGATTAATGTCAAGGACTGTTGTTTTTCATGTGTTGATAATTTTCCCATTTAAGTAGCCTACATGACCACCACACACAAAAACTATGACTATATCATCAGAAAGGTAAATCCGCTCCAAGGTATCACCCTTTTCTTACCAACTTGGGCCCCACAAATTAACTTCAATGAAAGAAGTAGAGATATCATATAGTTTAATAGTTCGTTGGATTGTTTTGGATCTATTGTTCCTACGAATAGTTAATATGTACCCGACATGTACTACAATACAAATAATATCAGCCAAGCTATTATCACTATAATTTCTTATGTCACTAACTGGTACAAATGCAGAGGTTTTTTTTGGCATGAAAATCTCATTTGCACACCGTTTTATTGTTGATCTTTCCTACAAAACAATTTCAAGGTTACTATTTAATTTATTGAATTTTTTATTTGCTTCATTGACCAAACCTCTTGATATTAAATAATTTTCACACACCTCAACTCGAACATAATGCAGTTCAAAAATATCCTCTAAACAAGTAACACATATTTTTGTCCCCTCCATGTTTGTAATGTAAAAATGAAAAAGTTTCCCTTCACCTCTTTGTTTATGGAAATGCTACATCTCTCTAATATGTGTTACACGCCCTTTCACTATCTAAAAATTTAGATAAATGTTCAAAGCTTTAATAGGGCTGACATTTGGAGGGTTGCTTTGTTTTTTAGGGGACAACTGCAAACCAAATTTAGGGGGAGAATGCAAGACTATCCCCAAAATTTTCTCTTCTTGTTGCTTGAATAGAAACCTAGGGGTGTCAATGATTTGACAGTCAGACTTCATCACAACTACGTTGAATATGATTAAGGCCCTGGAAAAGAACCAAAACAATATATTGGACACATTATATTAGGCACATATAAAGGGGGAAGATAATTTTTAAAAATAGACAACAAACAACGCAGCCCACCTTGAATCTTGGACATTCCTATAGACGTAGTCTTTTAAACATACAAGGGACCCTATTTTCAAGGCATTTGGAAGGCAGGGTTCCTATTTGCATATGGTTTCCATAAAAAAAAACCACCTTGTATCGCTCAATCTACCCCTCATCACCACCAAATTTTTTGAAGGACCAAAGAGGTAACGACATATCCAACATTGAGTGAAGGAATTGTAAATGAAGTCAAAGTTGGTTTTTTCTTTGTAGACTACAAAGACAAGTTCAATCAGGGAAAATGCACATCATCACACCAAATGGATAAAACGAATAAGGAAAATAAAGGTTGTAAAGAGATATGCTTATGTGTTCTAAAAGATCAATGCATATGTACTTCCATATCTATATGCTTTACTAGGGCCAACCATCTATGTATACACCTAAAGGCCAATAAAATTGGAAACATAAATACAAAAGTGTATGTAGTGTATCTTTTTGTATTTGAGCATCCTAAAAGTAAAGCAATTGAAAGGCAATGTTCAAGTTTATTAAAAGAGAGGAAGGAAACAATAACAGAAAATTTGCAGCAGGTATAAGGAAAAGCAAATACAAACTTAAAAAATCAAGATCTAGAGGTTGGTGGATGGCACCCTCAGAGCTAGACTCCATAGTAGGACCTATGGGAGGTGTCACCAAATCAATTTTTGGGGCCTCTGGAGACCCATCCACAAAGGTCGATCTTGCGGACATAGTTTTGGAACCTTTTAGAGGGAGGAAATGTTGCAATTATAGTTGACTGATTGGTACCTCTATTTCAAAATAATTTTTTTAAATTAATGTATTCCAACATACAATGCCAACTAGTAGATAACTTAGAAATATTGATAATCTACCAACCATTTTACTATTTTCTACTACAACACCCATGTAAAATGACTTACAAATTTTGCATGACATCAGTTTTAACATAAACAATAAATAAAGCATTTATACAAAACACCCATGTAAAACAGCACACAAATTGCAGAGAACAATAGTTTTAAAAACCTTTAATATGCTATAAAATCAACCATGGGACCAAGTATAGGTTACTAGTACTATTTAATGTGGGTTTGGTGACAAAGAATCTAGTTAGAATTTTGAATTGGCAATCCAGTTCTCTTACACATAATGTGTGTCTTGTATGAATCCGTTTAGTGTGGATATCATCTACGATCTATGTATCATTCTTAAGTGTTTTTCTAATACTTGTTTCTACTGCCTTCATCCCTTTTAATGCAAACAATATAATATACAATAGCAAGAATGAAAATTATTAAGGACATATATGCATTAAATTATCCCTTTGTCTACACATTTAAAAAACACATATAACCATATATATATATATATATATCCATATGAACTTCTAATGGGGGGTTTCTAGGGGCTATTTATAACAACATGGAGTTTTCTAATTATGTGGTTTGGTGGAGGTGGATTTGGTTTCCTCAATACACGGAAGTAGAATGGTAAGTGTTTTCTCACATGAGGGTTAATACATCTTGGTGCTGCTGCACCATGGAACTGGAGGAATTAAATCCAATATTCAATGTTGCAGTATGGGAAATTATACTCCAAAATGTGCTATAAAATATAGCGATTAAGTTTCATTGTCAAAAGAGGCATTGTGGCCCTTTTGTATTTTCTACTCTTTCTAAATGAAAGTCTACATAAATATGAATAAAGATACCATACACATCTATTTCGACATACATGTGAATATATAAATTTTTGTTGGATTGTCAAACAGGCCATAGTGGTCTTGGTCTATATACATGGATATATATGTGCCTATGTATACATTTTTAAATATAAAACGAGGAATTCAATACATAGATATATGTGTGTGTGTGTGTATATATATATATATATATAAGTTTCAAATAACCCAAAGGTACAGATCAATGCCATGGTTGCAATTTCTACTAGTCTAAAAAAAATCAAAATTTACAAGAGCTGAACCACGACAATAAACACTTTGTTTTCAAGAAAAAATTTTTATCACAAACTTCAAAATGTTGAATAAAAAAGATCGTGAAACATAATTATACAAGACATATAACATGTTCCATCGAAATAAAACAACCACTGCAAAAATTTAAGAATTTTAAAAATTGAAAACAATCATTGTTACAAGAACAATAGAATAATCTATTACAGATGAGGGAAAATTAATATCATGAAACACATTGATACAAGACAACCAATCTATGTCACAGTTTCCTTCTCAATTCTAAATACATAATTTCTTTGCAATCCTTATTGACCACTGAGAAAACATTAGGAACACCCTTTGATGAAGAGGTAAGCTCCACAACGTCATTGAAAACCCTAGGAAAGTATTCTCTATTTCTCTATAATATTTAGTTCCAAGCAATGTAGCTCAAATTTCTAATTAAAGTTGTGGCCTTACAACAATTTTGCACAGATTATTGGTACCCATTGCGTTTACAAGTTCTATTTAATGTGGGTTTACTGCCAAAGAATGTAGCTGAAATTTTAAATTGACAAGCCAACTCTTACATAGACTACTTGACCTGTATGAACAAGAAGATAACAGAGGATGAAAAAGTCAACTTTAAAATATGGATTATAGGAAAAAGGAAAGTTACGATAATGATCAGCTTGCTATTAGAAATTGAGAATAACAATATCATGAGGAGCACTTTGTTATCAAAAAATTCAAACATTTGAGTAAAAAAGATCATGCTATGGGGAACTAAGAAAAACAATATCATGAAGAGCACTTTTCTATCACGAAATCCAAATGGTTGAGTAAAAAATAAGATCACAAAAAATATTGATACAAGACATATAATATGTTCCATCCAAACAAAATGACCGTGACAAAAATTTCAAATTTTAAAAATTGAAAACAATCCTTGTTACAAGAAAAATAGAATAATCTATCACAGGAAACTTCAAACTCATGAGTGGAAAAGAATATCATGAAACATATTGATACTCAAACAAATGAGGAAAAACAATATCATGAAAAATATTGATACTTAAGATAGCCAATCTATGTAATAATTTCCTTGTCAATTCTAAATTCATAATTTTTTTGCAATCCTTATTGACCAATGAGAGAAATTTAGGAACATTCTTTGTTAAAGAGGTAAGGTTCATGTCGTCATTTAAAACCCCGGGAAAGTCTTGTCTATGTCTCTATAATATTTAGTGTCAAGTAATGTAGCTCAAATTCCCAATTAACTTTGTGGCCTTATAGCCATTTTGTATATATTATTGCCACCCATTGCATTTACAAGCTCTATTTATAGTGGGCTTACTACCAAAGAATGTAGCTCAAATTTTCAATTCAAAAGCCAAATCTCACATACACTGCTTGACTTGTATGAATATGTTTAATGTGGGTTCTCGAATATCTATCACTAACCTCTAATTCTTACATGCAAAATATGATAATAAATAGTCTGCCACGAGGAACCAAGAAAAGAGTATCATGAATAACAATTTTTTATGAGGTACTTGAAAGAGTGACAGAGGAAACAAGTGTTACAATATTCTAATATCAAACCAACACCACAATGGCTCTTTTGACAATGCAACCTAATTAGTATATTTTCTCACACATTTCACAGTATACTTTTCCATACATATATATATATACACATATGTATACATATATATATATATATACACATATGTATACATATTTATATATATATACATATACATACATATATACATACATATATACACATATATATACAGATATATACATACATATATACACATATATACATACGTATGCATACATATGTATACATGTTGGCAAAATAAGGATATACAACTAAGAGGTGGGTGAATCAGTTGTTACATAAATTAAGCTTATTCAATCTTAAACAACCTTCAATCTTATATCTAATAATTAATAGTGCAAGAATAAATAAACATCACATCACAAAAACATGAACACCAAGATTTTTATACGTGGAAACCCTATTAGGGGAAAACCACGGTGGATGTTAGTCAACAAGATTATACCTTGTTAGAAGTATAATGAAAGAAATGAATAGGTAATGCACATGCATTCAAGCACACTGCCTAGAGCTCACTGCTCAAAGGGAAGGCTTACTACCTTACATTAGAAAATTAGATTAAATCCATCTGATGAGGCTGAACTGAGAAATTAGCTTCTACAAAAGGTTGATTACAGTTCCGGTTAGGCACAAAAAAACTTCTTCACACTCTGCTATGAATTCAAATGATCTGATATTTATTCGCACATTTCATATATACACTTCATGCTCAGACACAACACACTCACTAAAATGAAGAAAAAATCGTTCTTATGTATCTGCTACATGGAATTTCATCAACTACTCTATTGTCCACAAATAAATAATAAATTACAACTGTCGACCTCAATACATGAGAAAATTTTAATCTGCACCTACCTAAGTCGGTCAAAATATAGTGAGGACCTAAATAAACATCCTCAAATATGCCAAAAAATAAATTATTAATCCATAAGGATCTGCAACACGCTACCACTAGCATGTCGACCAAGAACATGAAAAACTTAAACACACAAGGAAAAATATTCAATCACGAACATTTCGATCAACACGGATGTATCACACTAATAGAGTGTGATCTAGAAACATCACTGAAAATCTTAGAAACATACTAAATAATTCAATTCTCCAAAATTACATTCTCTTCTCTCATAGGGCATGTGCAGGATCATGATGGAAAAAATAGGCCCTTAAGTGGCGATAAAATTCAAGAAAATCAGATTTAGGAAACTTGATGTAAAAATTTGAATAAGTTATCTATATTATTTCAAAAATATGTAAGAATAGAATATGTAGAAAATTGAATGTATTTTCTAAACTACTAGGTTTATTTAGAAAAAATAAAAAAATCTATTTGGTGAAAATTTGAAATTTCAATGCAGTAGTACTTAAAATTCAGGGAAAAAATAAGAAGTAGGTGTCTGTCTGACCACCCTAACCACAATGAAATGATAATATTTTTTAATAATATTTTAGATATAAGTAGAGGACTCATGTCCCAATGTGATGCATATGTTTTTGTATTTTTTTTACAAGTAAATAATTAATTATGAATTTTTTATTACAACTTTTAGAAAATATAAAAACTTGTATGCCTGACCACCTAAACTTGCTCAAAACTTCATGAAATTCAATTTTTTTAATCCTGTAGTATCCAAAGCATAGAATGTGATGCATGTTTCAAATTCAAAAAATGTGATACTATTTGAAAGCTATAGATGTTTTTTAATCAACCTATCAATCAGGATATTAGTCATAATTCAAATAGAAAATAAATAATAGTTATTTATTAAATTCAAAGTAAAGCATAATTTATATTGGTGTAAAGTTGAGAATCTCCTTTAAAAACCCTTTTGGTTTCATCAATTTTGGGTGAAAAAAAAGTCATCAGCCACATGGGCCATCATATCACTTACATATCGCCACTTTTTGGCCCATCATGATCATGCACATACCCCATAAACACTTGCTACAAAGACATAATAACTGTAGGAGCACAAAACTTTGTAACTTTCTTCAATCTTGATGTGTACCACTAAAACTTCCATAAAACATACTAGATAGGCTCAACAACAAACCCTTTAGTGAACGCCTTCTGATCATCAACATACAAAACTTGCCATCACTCTGACTTTCTCAGCTTCACTATCTACCTACAATATATTTAATACAATTTTCTCAATCTCCTCGACATATAAAACCTTTAGAATCAATAATGCTAATAGAGTTAACATTAATGACAACCACATATTAGAAACACAACCTCAACAACAAACAATCTCCCCCTTTGGCATGGATGGCAACACATGATGTGAAAAATACCATCAACACAACTAACTATTCACTTCTCTCCCTTTGTTCTACACTTTGAGTATTACTCTTCTCTGATGACTCTTCTCCACAAGTTTTTGTTCTTCTCCCCCTTTAACATCAATGGAAAAGGTACACATTCTCTGAACCACATATCTGGAACTTCTAACTACTCTCCCTAAGTAGCGTCCACCATAACATCAATCTGAAACAAGATCTGACTGTAAGTCCATGGATTGATGCAAACACTTGTATCTTAGTTCAGATTAGGAGGGGAAATCACCCCTAACTTGCCTCTAAGATACTTAAAATTCTCCTTAGGCAATGGTTTAGTGAAGATATCTGCAATTTATTCCTTGGTAGGCACATATTCTAGTCTGGATTATTTCTCAGTCACTTTGTCTCTCAAAAAGTGATACTTGATAGATATATGGTTTGTTTTTTAATGTAGTAACAGATTCTTAGAGATATTTATTGCACTTGAGTTGTCATAGAATATATAAATTGGCCCATCATACTCAATTTTGATGTCTCTCAACATTTGCTTCATCCACAACACTTGAGTACAAGTTTTTGCAGTAGTAATATATTATGCCTCAGTTGTAGATAAGGAAATGGAATTTTGGTTTTTACTTAGCCAAGACACCAAGTTCTTTCCCAAGAAGAACGCACCACCACTTGTTATTTTTTTGTCATTTATATCTCCTACCCAATCTGCATTTGTGAAGGCATTTAAACTTGTAAGATCATCATCCTTAGGATACCAAAGATCAAAATCAACTATTCCTTTCAAGTATTTGAAAATTCTCTTTTTTGCAGTCACATGTGATTCCTTTGGATAAATTTGATATCTAGAAAGCATGCACACATCATTCATAATGTCTGGTCTAGTTTGAGTCAAATATAGAAATCCACCAATCATTGACCTGTATCTTGTTTGATTATCCTTAGGAGAATCATCATTCTATGTTAGCTTACATTCAGTTACCATGGGTGTACCAACTGCCTTTGAATCTTCCATGACAAAAAAAAATTAGTAGCTCTTTCACATACTTGGACTAAGATATAAAGATTCCATCATCTAACTGAGTAATTTGCGATCCTAAAAACAATTTCAGTTCTCTTATCATTGACATTTCAAATTCACTTTTCATTTCATCAACAAATTTCATACATAAGTCATCATCACCTTCAAAAATAATGTCATCAACAAATACTTCAATGATCAATTCATTATCCTTATCCACCTTGAAATATAGATTGCTTTCAACAGTACCTTTATTGAACCCAAGCTTCAATAAGTATTTATCCAGTCTTGTCTATGAAGCTCTAGGGGCTTGTTTGAGTCCATATAGTTCTTTCTTTAGCCGACACACCATGTCCTTTTCATCAATCAATTGAAATCAATCTAGTTGCTCAACATAAACTTGTTTCTCACCATTCAGAAATGTTAAATTCACATCCATTTGATATAATTTGTAATTCTTGAAAGTAGCATAAGAAAGAAATAACCTTACAGCTAGCAACTGGGGAAATTTTTTCTTCAAAATCAATACCTTCCATCTATAAATATCCTTTACATACTAGTCTTTATTTATTCTAGATCACTTCACCTTGTTCATTTAGATTATTCTGAAAGACCCATTTGGTTCCAATTACATTTTTTCCTTGAGGTCTAGGAACAAGAGTCCATGTATCATTTTTCTCTATCTGCATCAGTTCTTCCTTCATTGCTTCCATCCAATATTCATCTTTACATGCTTCATTGACATTTCTAGGCTCAGTCTTGGATATCAAACAATATTCTTTTTTAATTATTCTTCTAGTTTGTACACATTTGTTCTTGTCTCCTATGATCTGAATTTCAAAATGACTTCACTTTACATACCTTGGAGTTTTGAGTTCTTTTGTTCTTTCTTCTACATTTCCATTGTCTTATTCTTCATGATTTTCATGATTCACTAGAACACTTTGATTTTGATTCTGTGTCTGCACATTCTTTCCATTATCAGTACTATCTTTTAGGTCACTTGAATCATATCCACAATACCTGGACGATCTAATAGTGTCTTCATCAACTCTGACATTTGCAATTTAAACCGTTTTCTTGAATCTTTTATTGTAGCACCCGTAGGATTTTCTCTTAGTAGAGTAACCCAAAAAGATTCTTTCATCACTTCTAGCTTCAAAATTTCCTATATCTTCATCTCTTTTGATATATCATCTACTTCCAAATATTTTGAAATATTTTAGAGTAGGCTTATAACCAAACCATAGATCAAAAGGATTCTTACCAGAATTACTATTGGCATTCACTTGGTTGATAGTATACATAATAGTGCTTATAGCTTCTCTCCAGTAGAAATGAGGAACATTACATTCCAACATCATAGTTTTGGCAGCATCTAAATTTTTTTTGTTCTTTCTCTCAACAACCCCATTCTGTTGTGGGGTCTGGGGAGCAAATAACTATCTTTTTATTCCATGCTCTCCACAGAATGAATTGAACTCTCAGGAAATGAATTCACCACCTTTGTCTGATCTTAAAAATTTGATCTTCAAACCTATCTTAGTTTTTGTCAAAGCTTTGAAGCTTTTTAATTTCTCAAATACCTCATGTTTTTCTCTTAAGAAAGCAACCCAAACCATTCTAGAATAATCATCAATAAGCAACATGAAATAAATTTCCCTAGGTTGTAGACTTCTAATCTTAGATGAACCACATAGATCAGTATGTACCAAATCTAGTACTCCATTTGAATGATGTCATTTTCTCTGAAATGAAATTCTTGTCTGCTTTCCCATCTGACATTCCTTGCATATAGTGTTAGTAGGCTTCACTAACTTAGGTAGATCTTTGACTGCTTGTGTGGATCTTATTTTGACAATGGTATCAAAATTCATATGACATAGCTTTCTATGCCATAACCAGCTTACATCAACTTGAGATCTCAAAAAACTTTCACTAGCAACATTCAAGTGAGAAATATTACCTCTTGTCTTTGTACCTAAAGTAATCACATTTCCTGAGTTTCCAAATATCCTTTTTCAACCATTTGTCCAACACTCAACAAGTTGTGCTTCAAACCTTGAACATATAGAACGTCATTAGTATTACATTTTCCACCAAGAGAAATAGTTCCTCTGCCACAAATCACACCAACATTGTTATCTCCAAATCTTACAACACCACCATCATATTCTTCCAAGCTTAGAAACTTTCTTTTGTCACTAGTCATATGTTGTGATCATTCGTTGTCAATTACCCACTCATCCTTCTCATCAATTTTGGTTACATGAGCTTTCTCAATATTATGATTACTAGTTGATTTGGTGGACACCAGACCATTTTCCTTGATAGCAATAAATACCCATTCATCTTCATTTATAATTTCTTTATCAGATTCATCATCAATAACTCCTTCAACATAATAAAATTTATTTTGAAATCTAGTCTTATCAGGTTTATACTTAGAAACCCTTTCAGGACATCTTGATGCAAAATGACCTATCTTACTGCAAGAAAAACATTTAATATGAAAGTTTCCTTTGTACTTACCTTGTCCTCTAGCTTCTCTTTTCACAATCAGGGCTTCCAATTCTTCTAGCTCTCTTTCTTCATCTTCAATCAGTTTTATTTCTTCTTCAAATTTGATTTTTTTCTTGGAACTCTCTCGGTTCATATCTCTGTTGGCTTTTTGTAGATATAGTATCTTTAAATGTAGACTCTATCTTAGAAGAATATTCACCAAATTCACTTAACTCAAAGATAGAAAGTTTTGCAGTCAACATGTCTCTTGTCACATTTGTTACTGTCCTAAGCTCTTCAATAGCATGAGATTTTGTTTTATAAGAAGTAGGCGCAGATCTAAGTATTTTAGCCACAATCTCATCTTCTTCCAAGACTCCACTATCACATCTAATGTCCATCATTAGTTCATTTATCTTTTGTGCAAAAGAAAAAATGTTTTCATCTTCACTCATCTTGATGTTCTCCCACTTGCCTTTCAGACTTTGTAGCTTAGCAAATTTTACTAGTGCATCTCCTTCATACAATGTTTCCAACTTTTTCTAGATCTCATGTGCATTCTGTAGACCTATTACATTAGTCATCTTTGAATCTATCAAAGCACTCAACAATGCTTCTATGGTCCTGGTATTATTTTTTTCTTCCTTGATCTCATTAGTAGAGGAGGGACCATTCTGAGGAATAATATATGCATTCTTTGTAATCTGCCAGAAAGGCTCACCAATGCACTTCAAATGACACTCCATTTTGACTTTCCATAGAGATTAGTTTGTACCATCAAATCTAGTACTATCCTTATTGTATGATGCCATCTTGAATCACCTCAAGCTATTATACTTCTTCAGAGGAACAAGCTCTGATACCAATTGTTGGAAAAATAAGGATAGACAACTGAGGGGGGGGTGAATCAGTTGTTATAGAAATTAAGCTTATTCAATCTTAAATAAACTTTAATCTCATATATGATAATTAATAGTGCAAGCATAAATCAAAATCACATTAGAAACACATGAACACCAATATTTTTATACGTGGAAACCCTATTAGGGGAAAAACCATGGTGGATGTTAGTCCACAAGATTGTACACTATTAGAATTATAGTGAAAGAAAAGCATAGGAAATGCACATGCTTTCAGGCACACTGCCTAGAGCTCACTACTCAAAGGGAAGGCTCACTTCCTTACACAAGATAATCAGATTAAATCCATCTGATGAGGTTGAATTGAGAAATTAGCTTCTACAAAAGCTTGATTACAGTTCTGGTTAGGTAGAAAAACACTTCTTCACACTTCACTCAATCTTATTCACACTTTTCTTTGAATTCAAATGGTTTGATCTTTATTCACACATTTCTCATATACACTTCATGCTCGCACACCACACACTCACTAAAATGAAGAATTTTTTTTCTTATACATCTGCTACATGGAATTTCATCAACTACTTTGTTAGCCACAAATAAAGAATAAATTACAGCTATCGGCGTCAATAAATAAAAAAATTAATGTGCACCAACCTAAGTCGGTCACAACATAGTGAGGACCTAAATCAACATCCTCGAATATGAAAAAAAATAAAATATTAATCCATAAGGATCCGCAACATGCTACCACCATCATTTTGATAAAGAACATGAAAAACTTAAGCACACAAGGAAAAATCTGCAATCACAAACACACCGATCAACGTGGATGTACCACACTGATAGAGAATGATCTAGAAACATCATTGAACATATCATAAACATATGTAATAATTCAATTCTCCAGAATTGCATTTTCTTCTCTTAGAAACACTTGCTACAAAGATAGAATAACTATAGGAGCACATCACTTTGTAACTTTCTTCAATCTTGATGTGTACCATTGAAAATTATAGACAACATACTGGATAGGCTGAACAAAAAACCCTTTAGTGTGCGCCTTCTAATCATCAACATATAGAACTTGCCATCACTCTAACTTTCTCAACTTTACTAGCTACCTACAATATATTTATTACAATTTTCTCAATCTCCTCGACATATATAGCCTTCAAAATAAATAATGCTAATAGTGTTGACATCAATGACAACCACATATCAACAACACAACCTCAGCATCCAACAATACATATATATATATACATAAATATATACACATATATATACATATATATACATTTATATATACATATATTCTAAATTCGAGGTCCATTAGTTGGCACTAAATATTATAGACAGATAGGTAAATTCTAAAAGAGCTATTAGAAAAATACTGAAGAACCACGGGAAAATGTGAGATGATTGAAATCCAACATTAAATAGAACTTTTAAACAGGGAGAAAAAATATCATAAAACATATTGATACAACAAAAGAAATGTATGTAACAATTGGCTTATCAATTCTAGATTGAAGCCACAATATCTTGGACTAAATATTATAGACAAATAGGGAAACTGTTACAAAAAAATACATACATATATATATACATATATACATACACATTACTATATATATATATACATACATATATATACATATATTTATTTACATATACATACATATATATACATATATATTTATTTACATCTACATACATATATATACATATGTATACATATACATATATGTATATATCTATACAACTCACAAATTATGAAGCACAACAATTTTAAAATAATCCAATTTTCTATAAAACAGACATGGAGCAAGAAATTAGTACAATAATCTGCTATCAAACCAACACAAAAATGCCTCTTTCAATGATACAACTTAATATATTTTCTTACAGATTTCAGAGTACATGCTTTCCAATACATATATATGTATATATACATATACATATACATATACATATATATATATATATATACATACATATATATACATATATATATACATATGTAGACACATATATATACTTTGTGCATCTTTGGTGGTATACACATTTTGTACAATTAGTTCCTTGGTATCCTTCTAATTGATCTAACTTTAAATCCTTACAAAAAGCATGGTGTGGATTGTGAATGGTATGTCGAAATTAATGCTTTGAACACACATATATATTGAAGACAAATAGAGCAACTGTATAACATGAATGACAATGACACTTAAAACCCACTAAACAATTATAGAAAAAAATTAATTGAAGAACAAAAGAATCATACATCTAATTAGGTTGAACGTACATATGCATATATGTATATGCATATGCATTTTCATATGTATATACATATATGCATATCTATATGTAAATGTATCTATGCACATGCAATGCATTTTTGGTGGAGAGAGTAATGAATGGAAGGTAGGGTGTATTTTTCCCTTTCTTGGAGAGTGTAATGTTGTTGCTGCTTATGCGTACGTATTATTCCTTCCTTCATTGCACCTTCCATCTAAAAATGATTCACTTTTTTTTATTGCATATGCATATATATATGTATAGACATATATGCATATATATACATATATGCATATATATATGTATATACATATATGCATATATATACATATATGCATAGACATATCAAACAATACTACAAAGTGTAACAACAAATCTACACACCTAAGATTCAGTGTAATTGGTGAACAAACCAACCATACATCCAACAAATGGCCAATACAATTTCTTGCAGCAAAAAAGGACAGAAGAAAGACACATACATGGCTAGTGCTTGAGGGCTGTGTAGTAGTGTGGGGAGAGCTAGAGTCTGTTATCAAGAATTGGGAAAAATAATATCATGAAGAATAGTTTGTTATGGAAAACTTCAAATAGATGCAGAAGTAGAAATATCATGAAACATATTAATATAAGACATATAATATGTTCCATACAAACAAAATAACCACACCAATTAACACTTAATTATAAGCAGCTTCAAACAGATCAGGGAAAAATAAATCCATAAAACATATTTGTGCAAAATAAGCAGTCTATAAAACAGTTGTAAGAGATGTTAGGGAAACACTTAAGAAGAAAATGTAACTAATAGATGAACGAAAAAATAATATCATGGGGAAAACATCAAGAATAGAAGAGGGAAAAAACCTATACAAAATGCTATGAAACAAACACCACAATGGATGTTTCAACAATGCAACTTAATCAAAGTATATTTTCCCACACTATGGAATTCAATGTTCCATTTACTTTGATCGCTCGTATTTGCTTCACCCGCCCCTATCGCACAACAATGATAGAATGCATTAACACTCACATGAGAAAACACTTACCATTGAGCTTTTGTGTGTCAAGGACACCAACTCCACCACCACCAACCCACGCAATTACCAAGCTCCACATCACCACCTCAAAACCCGGTCAACTAACCACCGGCTAGGACATCTCCGACACCAAAAAATCCAATTAACGGTTGGGAAGACAAAGATCCCTACGGAAAATTCAAATAAATAGTCTGTCGGTTGGGACATCTCTTGTGCTACCTATGATTCTTAAGTATTTTTCTAATAATTGTTTTACAATTTCCATACTTTTTCTGTAATATTTCATTTGAAATAATGCAACTTGAATTTTGAATTGACAAACCAACTATTACATAGAACTTGTTGTTACACCTTGTTGAGACAACCATATAATTTTTGGAAAGAAGGAATATGTTGCAAACTCAAATCTATACATGCATTTCACTGACCTATTAGAAAAACACTTAACAATCAAAGGTAAATGAGGGATGTTTCAAAACCCACATTAAATAGAACATTAAAATATGGGCAATAGAATAGGTAGAGTATGATAATGAACATTTTGGTATGGGGAATTGGAAATAAGAATATCATGAAAAACACTTTGTTAACAGGGAGTTCAAACAGTCGATTAAAAAACAATACCATCCTACCGGACGAGACATCTTTGGCACTACCTATGATTCTTGAGTGTTTTTCTAATAGTTGTTTCAAAATTTCCCTATTTTTCCTATAATATTTAGTGAGAAATAATGTAGCTTGAATTTTGAATTGACAAGCCAACTATCGCATAGAATTTGTTTACACCTTGTCTAGATAGCAATACAATTCCAGGTACATAGAATTTTCTACTACACCTTTTCAAGACAAGGATAGAATTTATGGTAAGCAGGAATATGCTACAAACTCAAATCTATACATGCATTTCACTGACCTATTAGAAAAACACTTAACAATCAAAAGAAAATAAGAGATGTTTCAAAACCCACAATAAATAGAACGCTAAAATATGGAGAATATAATAGTTAGAGTACGATAATGAACATTTTAATATGGGGAACTTGAAATAAGAATATCATGAAGAACACTTTGTTGACAGGAAGTTCAAATAGTCGATAAAAAAACAATATCATCCTATTAGATGGGACATCTTCAATGCTACCTATGATTCTTAAGTGTTTTTTCTAATAGTTGTTTTACAATTTCCCTATTTTATCTATAATATTTAGTGGGAAATAATGTAGCTTGAATTTTGAATTGACAAGGCAACTGTCACATAGAATTTGTTACACCTTATCTAGACAACAGTAGAGTTTTTGCTAATCGGAAACATGATGCAAACTCAAATCTATACATGCATTTCACTAACCTATTAGAAAAACACTTAACAATCAAAGGATAATGAGAGACGTTTTGAAACCCACATTAAATAGAACATTAAAATATGGAGAATAGAATAGGTAGAGTATGATAATGAATAGTTTGGTATGGGGAACTAGAAATAAGAATATCATGAAGAACACTTTGTTAACGGGAAGTTCAAACAGTTGAGAGAAAAACAATAGGTACCATGAAACATATTGATACAAAAAGAAAATAAAAATTGGAAAACACCTATTACGAAAACACATAAGAATTAGAGGAAAATCATAGATGTTCTCAAAACCACATTAAATATAACTTTAATATATGGAGAATAGAAGAGGTAAACTACGATAATGAACAATTTGTTACGGGGAATTGAAAAAAAAATGAATATCATGAAGAACAATTTGTTGTGGGGAACATGAAATAGATAAGGGAAAAAGAACATAATGAAACATATTCATATAAGACACTACCATCCCACGTAATTAAAAAGCTCCACTGCCTACATAAACACACCCTACATAGGTATTTTGCATAAATGGTTTGTGTATAATATTTAATGCCAATCAATGTAGATGTCAAAATCTGCAAGATCAACCTAAACCATTTTATGTTGTTAGCACAAAAGTCAGTTTAAATTAGCAAACTTAAACATCCCTATGAAATATAGAATCATGTTAAACAATGCAACTAATAAGAACAATGCATAAAACATGAATCATCCCTATCCCATAGTAGATTGGTGCAACTTAGTGTTGTAGGAAGTTGCCCTTTCCCAATCCATGATAAGCAAAACTATCAAAATAATGGTGAAGAGCAAGATTGACTCTCAAATGAAGAGAGCAACCTTGCCTCAAGATGTAATTGCTAAGAAAATGGTGTGATGATAAGCAAGATTCAGTTCTCACAAGTGGAGAGTAACCTTACAATGAGCGTGAGTTGTGTGTTGTGATAATTTGTGTTGAAATGCTTTGCATTTTATAGATTCAAGAGTAGGAGATTGAGTGATTTTAGATGAATGTGGGATAATTCACAAGCCAATGACAAGGTGCCACTTGTCAAGTTGTGAGAGGGTGAGGAATGTGCAAGTCTTGGCCAATGTGCCACTTTCAAATTTGAATTTGAAAGACTTGACATGTTTTGGGGGGATGAAAGGTGTAATAAATGCTATGTTGACTTGTGCAAATAGCATTTAAAACCTTGTTGGAAGGGACAAGTCCCTTTTGGGGGGAAGATTCAAATTGGAAGAATATTCCATTTTGATGCCATTTTGAATGTAATTAGAGGAATTATAAATCAAATAAATGATTTATTGGTGCAAGTGGGTGGGTTAGTTAGGAGTTTGGATTTTGACTCTAGTTGAGTCAAAAGCTAGAGAATGATAATCATGCTTAGAAGTTAATTAATTTAGATTAATTAACTTAGGGGATTTTAGGGATTTGATATTTGATTTTAAATCAGTTTGATTTATTAAATCAAATAAGAAGAACCTTAGGAACTTAATTAAATAATTTGATTTATTTAATTAAGCTTGATGAACCTTAGGATTAAATCAATAAATTGCTTTAATTGATTAGTAGAAGAAACAAATGCATGATGTTAGTTACAGTGGAATGCATAATGTTATTTTTGGATGTCTACATTTTGCCCCTCTTTGAAGCAATGTACTCGTTGCATTGGTTCAAAGAATGATGTTGTCGGCATCGAAATTAAAAAATTCTTTGGTTTTTTCAGATGCCCCAGTGGAAAATAAGTACGTTAGTACATTGCCCCCTCGAGAGATCGAGCGAAAAGATACAATTTGAGGTGGATCTCACGACAAAGAGGTTCAAAATGGATGTATGGATGGTTAGACTATATGATAATGATGATGTAGATGAGATGTTCGGAAGATGCTTAGAATAACAAATCTATATTATTTTAAGCATGTTAAATGATTATGCGATGCATTTGAGATGGATGAGATGGATGATGTTGTCCTATAATGATATGACGTGATTATGCAAGATGAGAGGATGAATGCAGCATGGATGCAGGATGGATGCATTGTTAGCATGAAAGAAGGTAGAAGAATGAGAGGGATCAACCCTTGAATCCAAGAAGAGGCAGAAGCTCAACAAGCCAACTTTATTAGAGATGATGATGAAAGATGATGATGTATTGCTTATCCAAGAATGGGAGATAAAGAGCGTAACTTTCTTTATGTTTGATAACACACATAGGGGCGATGCATCAAGGTATTAAGAACCAGGATGGCGTTGCGCCTAGTGTGATGGACTCTGACTCGACAATCAGATAGGAGTGCTCTTGTTCACACTCGACATACGGAAACCCTGCTAGGACGGACCCAACAAAGAAAGTATTCGCCAAGTTATTTTACAAGAACATCCAACAAGCACATCAGATAAAAAGATAATGATCATTGCCCCATTCCTTTCTCTCTAAACCTGTTTTGTTTAGGCATCATCGAGAGGTCCTTGGAATGAGCGCAATATAAGATAAGTCAAAAAGACCAAGATAAAGTAAACAAACAAGCTAATGTTCTTCGTATCGCTAGCCAAGACTAAACTACTGTGGGGTACCTGATGCTTATGTCCATCGTGGGAAAGCTTCATCCTAGGACATGTAGTGATCAGGGTTTTGGTAGGACTGATTGGATGATAAGCTATTGATACTCCAAGTTGACCAACTTGCTTGCTTATGGATCTAGACTCGAGACTTTGACGATTAGGTGTTCACTTCGGAACCTGCTAAACTTGCTTCTGATTGCTTCGCCAAAGGATGAAGGCGACTATTGATTTATTAGGAATGACGATTGTTGCGGGTGAATGCGAGATGGAACGGGTGCACCATTTTGGGTTTCTCAGATATTTGGATGTTTTTGGTGTTTTTGAAATGTTTTGAGGCTGTTTTGATTTTCAGATTTTCCAATTTTTATTTTTTTTGGTATTTTCAAGACTTTATGATTGTTTTTGGATTTTGTGTCAATTGACTTGACTGCGGATGAGATAGATGGGCAAATGGATGCCAATGCGACGGACGCATATAGAATGACCTAAATGTAAAAAAGATAAGCAAACGAATGCCAATGCGACGGACGCCTAACTAGATGGGCAAACGGATGCCAATGCGACGGACGCATAAATGAATGGGCAAACAGATTGCCAATGTGACAGACGCATAAATAAATGGGAAAACGGATTGCCAATGCGACAGATGCATAAAGAATGACCTAAATGTATAAAAGATAAGCAAACGAATGCCAATGCGACGGACGCCTAACTAGATGGGCAAACGGATTGCCAATGCGACAGATGCAAACTGTCTCGGGGGATGATCAAAGATCAACCTTGCCTACGTTCAAGCTCAGAGACGACGTAGTTCGACAAGGTGACAAACTAACAAGATTCAATGATGAATTTTTTGAATGCTTTTATGATATTTTGACATGTTTTTGTTTTTCTAGATGTTT
>CM021108.1:85366743-85432611 GCA_007115665.2 Sequoiadendron giganteum
CCTATTCATGGAGTCATTGTATGCAAATTCAGCCTGAGGTAAAATCAGATCCCAAGCTTGTCCATGCTCCTTGGTAAGACATCTCAAGAGATTTCCCAATGATCTATTCACCACTTCAGTTTGCCCATCCGTTTGTGGATGGTATGCAGAGCTAAAGGACAGATTTGTGCCAAGTTTCTTCCATAAGGTCCTCCAAAAGTGACCTATGAACTTAGAATCCCTGTCAGAAACAATACTTAAGGGCAATCCATGTATTCTAACAACTTCCTTAAAGAAGATACCTGCTATACTAGATGCATCATTTGTGCATTTACAAGGAAGAAAATGAGCCATCTTACTAAACCTATCAACCACCACAAAAACACTATCAAAACCTCTTTGTGTCCTAGGCAGTCCCAAGACAAAATCCATACTTACACTCTCCCAAGGCCTATTGGGAATGGGGAGTGGCTGATAGAGCCCTGCATTTGATGAAGTTCCCTTTGCTCTTTGGCAGATTGTGCATCCTTCCACAAACTTTCTCACATCCACTTGCAGCCTTGGCCAATAATAGTACCTCCTTACTTGTTCCAAGGTCTTATCAAGGCCAAAATGACCTCCAAGACTCCCACTGTGTTTCTCCTTTATAATATTCTCCCTCATTGAGCATTTAGGCACACACAATTGACTTCCTTTAAAGAGCAAACCATTCTGCAACAGAAAATCAGAGTATTCACCATGAAAAGTATTCAAATGCTGATCACAAACATTGTATACCTCCTTAAAATCTGCATCTTCGTGATACATGTCTTTCAATGCATCAACCCCCATGCTTTGGAGTTGAATCTCTTGCACCACAAGTGCCCTTCTACTGAGAGCATCTGCCACCTTGTTTGCTTGGCCCTTCTTATGCTTTATTGTGAATGTATAGGCTTGTAAAGACTCCACCCACTTCATGTGCCTATGATTGAGTTTATCCTGTGCATTCAAGAAACTCAAAGCATGATTATCAGTATAGACAACAAATTCTTTAGGTAACAAGTAGTGCCTCCACTTTTTGAGGGCTTGGACCATAGCATACAATTCCAGATCATAGGAAGAATACTTCCTCTTTGCTTCATTCAGCCTTTCACTGAAAAATGCAACTGGTCTGCCTTCTTGGCTCAAGACAGCCCCTATTGCTTGGTTACTAGCATCACATTCAATTGTAAAGACCTTATCAAAATCAGGGAGCACAAGTATAGGTTGCTGTGCTACTCTCTTTTTCAGATATTCAAACCCTTTATCAGCCTCATTGGTCCAAGAAAACTTACCCTTGTTACCTCCTTTGATGGTGTCCAAGATGGGTGCACAAATTTGACTAAAGTTCTTGATGAACTTTCTATAAAAGCTTGCAAGTCCATGAAAGCTTCTCACATCTCCCATGGATTTTGGTGTTGGCCAAGTAAGAATAGCATCCACCTTTGAAGGATCCATCTTCAAACATCCCTTGGAGATGACAAATCCAAGGTACACTAGTTCTCCTTTCATAAATTCACACTTTTCCATGTTGATCAGCAACTTCTCCTCTTGTAACCTCTTCAATACAATGTCAAGGTGCTTTAAATGTTCTTCTTTAGACCTGCTAAACACAAGAATATCATCTAGATAAACCACAATAAACTTTCCAATGAAAGGTCTCAATACCTCATTCATAAGGCGCATAAAGGTGCTAGGGGCATTTGACAACCCAAAGGGCATCACCAACCATTCATAGAGGCCCTCATTAGTCTTAAAAGCTGTCTTCCATTCATCCCCCTCTCTGATCCTTATCTGATGATAACCGCTTTTCAAATCAATCTTGGAAAAGTAGGATCCCCCTGCTAGGCAATCCATAAGGTCCTCTATTCTTGGCATTGGGAACCTATATCTGATTGTGATCCTATTAATGGCTCTTGAATCAGTGCAAAGCCTCCAATTCCCATCCTTCCTTGGTGCTAGGACAGTAGGAACAGCACATGGGCTCAAACTCTTTCTCACTAGCCCCTTATCCAACAAATCTTGCACTTGTCTTGCAATCTCCTCATTTTGAGTAGGTGTCATCTTATATGCAGCCTTATTGGGCAATGTAGCCCCTGGAATCAGATCAATATGGTGGCTTATATCCCTAATGGGAGGTAGGGAACTAGGTAGTTCATTTACTGTTATGTCCTTGTAGCTTTCCAACAACTCTTGGACCTCTCTAGGTGCATCTTTCTCCTTCTTTGTGGGCAGATCTGCTTCACTCTTTGGCTTCATAATCAGGAAGAATCCTCTTCCTCCACTTTCCTTCAAGGTCTTCATGAACTCCTTCTCACCCACCATCAAAACACTAGGCCCTTCATGCTTTGCCTTGTCTTCTTCTATGAGAGGTGTGAGGTTGTAAGCCACCCCATCCTTCACAATGGAGTATGTATTCTTCTCCCCATCATGCTTGGCCTTCCTATCAAACTGCCAAGGCCTCCCAAGCAGCAAGTGGCACACATCCATAGGGATGATGTCACATAGGATCTTGTCCTTGTATGACCCAATGTTGAATTCCACCCATACTTGCTCATTCACCAAGACCTGTTGTCCTTTACTAAGCCATGAAACTTTGTATGGGTTAGGGTGAGAAATCCTTTTCAAATTCAATTTTTCTACCATCTCAATTGAAGCAAGATTATCAGTTGATCCTGAGTCCACTACTATCTTACACACCTTACCTTGTACCTTGCAATTGATTCTGAAGAGTGCCTTCCTTTGTGGGGGTTCTTCAGGGATTGATGCCTTGAGCAATGCTCTCCTAATCATCAAATTCTCTCCAACTTCTGATGTGAGGTTTACTGCAAGTGATGTCACACTTTCTTCATCTTCATGTACCAATTGATTCCTCCTCTCTCCACCATGAGAGCTTGATCCTTGCTTTTCGGGGCATTTGAAGGATGGATGCCCAGGCTGGTTGCAAGTGTAACATCTCCCTGAAAACTGATTGGAACTTCTCCCTCCATTAAATCTGCCTCTACCATTGTGTCTCCTACCCCTGAATCCCCCTCTATTGCTTGAGTCTCCACTTGATTCATTAGGATTAGATTCCTCTTGATGTTTTTGGTACTGATTTCTGCCCCCAAAACTACCTCTACCTCTGAAATTCTTGCCTCTTCCTCTACTTTGCTGCTCTTGTTTCCTTCTTATCTTCTCTTCAGCCTTATGTGCAATTTGTATGCAATCCTCCATGGTCTTGGGGACAACCAAACTGATCTCATCTTGTATGTTTAGCCTTAGGCCATTGATATACCTAGCCACTCTTTCATTCTCACTCTCCACATGATCACATCTCATGCTCAACTTGAAGAATTGTTCAGTGTAGGATGAAACATCCATGTCTTTTTGCTTCAGATTCTGTCTCTTTTTGAACTCCTGCACCTCATAATCAGTAGGAAGGAATTGTGCCTTCAACCTATGCACCATCCTATCCCATGAGTTGATCATGGACTTACCCATCTTCACCCTTTCTCCTTGGATGAAATTCCACCATGTCAAGGCGGATCCCTTCAACTTTGTTTTGGAAACTTTACCTTCTTATTCTCTGCCATTTCTTTATATTCAAAGTAATTATTCAATGCCTCTACCCACTCTAACACTTCTTCCACATCCATTTTTCCACTATACACCGGCAGATCCATCTTCACTTCAGAGGACTCTCCTCTAGATGCTTGCAATGCTTTAAGGATTCTTCTCTCATGAGGGGGTATCTCTTCCCCTTGAGGGTTCTCTTCACCTTCTTCACCCTCTGGCTCTTCTTCACAGGAACTCTCTTCCTCAATGGCCACTCCTCTCCTTCTGTTCACTGCTTTTAAGGCCTCTATCTCTTCTCTCAAGGCCTTCAACTCCTTTGCAACCACCGGTCCAGCTTTTGGAGGCATGATGACTTTCTTTCAACAACTACCTGCAATCAGGCTCTGATACCACTATGATGCAGAGTGGCAGGGATAGCAAACACCCAAATATAATGTAAAGTACCCTCTAGCACTTAGGTTTCAACAAACTTCCACAAACTATGGTGAATTAGGCACTTTTTTATGAAAAGGCTAGTAGCCTTACCCGGTAGGACAGTCAATATAAAAACCACATGGATTATTTCCAAGGCACCAAACCTATGAATTCAGACATCCACAATGGACCCCTACAAATTTCCAAAACCTTTCCTCTTGACTGTCAAGGCATCACTCACAATGGCCCTTTCTACCACTACTCCAAGAGGCCTAATTCACAGACCTACACCTGGGTCTTGACTATCTAGGCTCTCCCCTTCACCCCAAAGCCAAAAAATGAACTCCTACAGGTTTTTCACACCTATCACCATCATTCCTAAGTGCCTTTCAAACAGATTCTTCAAAATAAAGCAAAAACTCACTTTTTGCTTGTCACATGGGCTTGCCACATAGAGATGTCAAGCCAAAACATTGCTCCATTTGCCTCCAAAGTTATTTCTGCTCTCCAAGACCTCTGATACATAAAATTTCACCCTCATACCTTCCATCCCACCAATATTTGGCAATGCTACAGTGTGGGAATGGAAGATGCATCCATTTTTTGCTCAAAACCTTGATTTTGAGGGTTTTCAGACCACCCGGGAGTAAAATTAAGATATCTCCCTTATTACTCAATGAAATATCACCACTCCAACTCCAAAAGAAAGCTTATTCAATTACCTTTCCAACCATTACACCCTTCAACCATAAAACAAAACGTACAGATCGTACCAAGTACGGGATCAGCAAATTCTAGAGGAAAACATGGGGTTTGAGACCACCCGGTAGTAAAATGGCAATATCTCACTCAATTCTCAATGAAATCACACCATTCAAACGCCAAAAGAAAGGTGATTCAATTATCTATCCAACCATTACAGGATTATAACATGAAACAACATATAAAGTCCGTACAATGCACGGGATCAGCAGTTTCTTGATGAAAAACTCAAAAACAGCAATTTCTCCTTTGAAAACTCCTTCTCAACTTCTTCAACAACCTTGCCTCGACCAAGAGAGGCATATTTGAAGCCTCCTAACTCCCTCCAACTTCCTACAACTGCCATTTTAATCAGTTGGTCATTGGAAACACATTTAGACTTCACTTGAACACATAAATGCCTAATTAAGGCAATTTAGACAATTTTCACCAACTTGCCTACAAAGATGCTTCCAAAATATGTGAAAGGCATACAAGCCAACTAAAATGATCAAGGTGACTCCCCTCAAGTGTCTAGATACAACAAGGCATCCTTATTTTGTTAATTTTCCAAAATGTACTAGACTTACAAAGGAGGATGGAGACCTTGTTTATACAAAGAGTTGGTCACCAAAACCGAAATTCCATCAAAAACTTAGGAGACCTATTACAAAGCATTGAAATGGTCCTTAGGACCTTATTCTAACACAAAAATAAGAAAAAAAACATAACTAAACATTCTAGGTCCATTAGACCCATGGGGTGCTCCTCACCATTTTTGTCATAATGTGCCATCGATATCCTGCTTGTAGAAGTTGTCTTGCCAAGATACATGCACTTGAATGCAACTTTTGAGATTCTTGATCTGCTTTGCTGATACCGAAGTTAACTTTGTCTTTGTGCACACATCGCGATAGGGTGCCTTCTGAATCCTTATGATGAAGGGTCATTGCCAACACATGGTCAATGTGTGAATTGGATATCATGCGTGGAGGCGTGGATGGAGTGTGTTTAGGTATAAAAGATGGATTGGTTGATGGTTTGGAACCTTTGACTCTCCAAACTTGGGAAGATGAGCAATAATGGGTGGATATGGACGTGTGCATGGAATTTGGACCAACTGCTTGATACACTTTGTACGTTGCTTGAGAAGCCTGCTTTTTCCTTTGTGGAAATCTTTGATGGATACTTGCCCCATTTTTATTTTGCCCCATACTTTCTTTGACTGATGGAGTTTGATAGGGATAATCTTTCTTTGTATTTTTTGGTATCCATATGTACTTGATTTGTCCAATATGCTTCTTAGCTTCTTTTTCTTTGATAACATTCTTCATGCTTCGATTCAAGTCTTTCTTTTGATGTTGGTCCCAATTCGTGGATGGGGTGATAGGTGGATGAAGATTCGTGACATGGCAGGTTGTAGTATTGGCATCAGTTTCATCATAAGGATTCTTCATGCTCCCCATGTTGATGTTTGCTCGAGACGAAGTTGCCCCCAGTATGGTGATAGTATTACTGATATGTTGAGATCCCTTGATTGTTGAGTAACCAAGGCCTTGACATTTAGGATTGCCAACAATCTGCACTGGTTCTAGGATACCCTGTTCATTTAGGCCTAATCCTTTGCCTTGATAATTCATCTGCTGAAAAAATTTATTTGCCATAGGATATGATTTACCTTGGAAACAAGGTGTTGCTCCTTCTCTGCTTTGTGGTGGACCTTCAAATGTGTCAGCTTCTTTATTGATGAGATAGCTTGCTCTAAGAAAGGTAAGTGATCCAACTTTATAAGTGACAGGATCCTCCATATGTGGGATGAATGCCTGATTGATATTTTCAACTTGATCTTGTGAGATATCAGATTGTAGTTCTTTTTCAAGAGGTGTTGATGCTTCGCTATCTACACAAAAGTCTTCTTCATGACTCACTTCATAGGATGTTTCTAATTCATGACTTATGTACAAGCCTTCTTCATGATCCATTTCTGATATGTCTCTGCATTTGTCTACATCTTGATCATGTGTACAAATTTTAAGAATAGGAGACTCTAGTTCCTTAGTAAGAGTATGAGACTCTTGTTTTGAATGAAGATCATCTACAGGTCCATGCAAAGAAAGCATCTCATGGGTAGATGGAAGAGTATGTGCTATGCGGATATGGTCATCATTTGCAACATCTTGTATAGATAGGAGAGTGTCCATTATATCGTTGTAGCAGCTTGGAGATACAAATTCTCGATCGTGAGTGACTTCGGAATTGCTTTCAACATGCTTTGGATCAAGTTCTTGACATGGGTCAATTTCAAAGAATGGACTTTTTTCTTGGATATCTTCATTAGGAAGTGGCTCAATATTCTCTTGAACTTTGAGAGGATTTGGATCAAATGTTGAGATAGGGATTCCTTTAATATCTTTAACCATGAGGTCAAAGGATGTCAATATGTTGTTGGAAGGGCCATTGCTAGACCTTGATGGAAGATTTTGATCATGCTTTGGAATACGTTCTTGAGATATGTCCTCTAACTCACAAGGTGATGTAGAGACATTTTTGATATGATCATTGGTCGATGGATCATAGATTATGTCAATGGGATCAAATAATTGTAACACATCTTGAAATAGATCACTAAAAAGTGGCTCTTGATGAACGATGATTTGATCAATGGATGGGGTAGACATATCTTCAATGTGCTCATTGATGGATTGATTTTGATCATTGTTTTCAACAATTTTGGTGGAGGGATTGTCAATGTTCTCAAACATAGGATCAAATGATGTTAATGTTTCTGGATTGGATCATTGTTGGGCATCGTTGGTGAATTTTGATCATGATGGAAAAGTGACCCTTGGTGTGTGTTGATTTGATCATTGAATGAGATGGGAACATCTTCAATGTGTTCATTGATGGATAGCTCTTGATCATTGTTTTCAACAATTGCGGTGGGAATCTGTTGCAAGCTTTGTTGGGTGAGTAATGTCTGTGTTTGCTGCTGAGCCAACAATGCTTGTTGTTGGTCGTGTCGTTTTTGTGCCAACAATGCTTTTTTTTGGGCTCTTTGTTGTGCTACTTCTTCTTGGATTGATTGCAATAGTGCGTAGAATTCTACTTGCGCCTGCGCTTGTTGGGCTACTTGAGCCGCTTGTGCTTGCTGAGCAACTAGCTGTGTAGCTTGTTGGGCTTGGAGTGCCTTTTTGCGGGAAGCTTCTTGAGTGGCTTGCAACATGATGGAGAATGAATTGGTCGTGTTGTGTTTTGGCGGTGGTGGTGGTGGTGGTGGAATGGGAATGGTTTTGATTGTTGGGGTTGCTTGGATGGTTTCCATCTGTTTTTGCGATGTTGATGGAAAAATGGGATGATTTGGTATGATGTTTTGATTTGGCATGATAGATTGAAATTGAACATTGTTGTGGTTGGGAATCATATTGCTTGGATTTAGGTAACTTTGATTTCGCATGTTGTTACCTTGGCTTGAATCAATATATGGAGTCATCAACATATTGCTAGGATTTTGAACAACATTAGGGGGATTTGTAAACATGTCGACCCCAAAGTTTACCAAGTGTGGATTTGAAATGGTCATGTTTGGTAAAGTTGCACTTGGTATGTATGGATTTTGTGGGATAATGTTGTTTGAAAAACTCATGCATTGAGCATTTGGTTGATAGATTTGCAGATTTGGACTTAGATTGAAATATACCATTGGGAAAGGTGTTCCAAACTTTGGATTGGGTATGCTCATATTTGCTGTACCATTGATGTTTGTATGAGATAATGCTCCCATGTATGCATTGTACAAGCTTTGATAATCAAATGGTATTGCAAGGCTTGGATAGTTTGGTTGAATTGAATTGCTCATGATGGATGGATCAAATTTATATTCCATGTCCCTCTTGTGTTGAGATCGAGTTTGAACCATAAAATGAAGATCAATTTTCAAGAATGTAAGAGATGAACCTCTAATCCTTTAGATCGGTCTAAACCTTAGGTTCAAAGAAGCGAAGAACTAGGATAATTGAAGGATCAAAGCGATAATGAGGATGAGATAAATGGAAGATGAGTGATATGGATGAATGGAACTCTTAAAGAAACTTTGAAGGAAATGCTAAACTTTTAGGACTTTGATTGATCGTGATTGGATTGATAGCTTGACTAGATGTGTTAAGTCAAACAAGAGTGATAAATGTAGTTGTAAAACTCTAGGAAGTTGTGTTATCCAAGAGTGAACTCTCACAAGATGGTAGTTTGACTAAGTGCGTCAAGTCAAACGAGGTGATGATTTGATAATTTGGCTAGGTGTGTTAAGCCAAACAAGATGAACTCGTAAACCCTAGGAAGTTGTATTATCCAAGAGAGAACTCGTGTATAGGATGATGGTTTCACTAGTTGTGTTAAGTCAAACAAAGAGGTTTCGATTTCGCCTAAAAGTTTAGCATAACAAATGTTTACAAAGTTCCCAAGAGTTGTTGGTGAGGTGATTTTGACTGATTTTGATGGTTGAGAGATGGATGAAAGTGATTGAATTTGATCCTAGACTTGACCTAGATGATACTTTTGCTTACAAGACCTCGGTGTTGAAGAACACGCTATATTTCCTATGAGAGGAAAGTAAACCTTTCAGACAATTCAGGATCTCAAGACGCTTCTCACTAGCTTTTACACTAAGCTTTTTGAACTTCGATTTTTGGGATTTTGATCTTGCAAGAAATCATGTTAGAAAACACATGTGTAATCAAATTTGTCTTTTTCTCTTGTTTAGATTCAATTCTTTTTACCACAAACACTTTCTTGATTATGTTTTTCAAACTAAATGTCCAATATCCTAATTTCCCTTTATCCCACAAAGTGTGTTATGCAGAAATCAAGGAGATCAAGACAAAGGTTATCTATTGTTGACTTCAGTAAGCAAATTAAGATGAAATCCAAATGCTTAGAAGCCTCTAAGGATGAAATCCCTAGGGCAAGCATGAACACTTGAATTCGTCAAAGGTATTTGCTTTCCTAAAGGGTTTGAAATTCTGATGACTTGTTGAATGTTTGTTTTCCACTGTTTCGGATTCAAGCAATGTGTTTTTGATTCCAAGCACTTTCACACTCCTAGGTTGATGAGACAATACCTTGTTGGGTTCCCACTTGGATAAATCCAGCTGCGCATATCTTGTGCGAATGGCTAAATGCTTGACCACACTGGCTCCCCTCCACGGCACTCACTTATTCGGGTCAGCCAAGCATTAGTACCCATGAATCTCCCATGGCATACTTTCCATTTCCACAACAAGACCACATGTTATGTGGGGCGGCTTCAGAGGACATGACCTCTTGCACCAACAAGATAGATAAGGTTTTGGCCAATTTCTAAACAAGGGTTCTAATTCGGGCATTCCGTTCGTGGGGGATTATCCAACGTCGGCGAGAGTCCATTGCTGTCCATCTCGTCGGAATAATCCTCGTGATATTGGCCTTTGTTCCAATATCCACACTTATATCCTGGGTGGAAGTCACTTGGCTTTAGCGTGTTCCCAGTTGGGTCGTTCCCTTGGGGTGAGTACTTTTTCCCACCAAGGCAGGCCCTCTAAAGGTGAACAATAGCAAGTAAGTACATCCGTAGTTCGATCGATCTTTGTTGAGAAACAAAGAGAGAACACTCGCGATGCACTCCACTCACACTCACAAGATTTGTTAATTTTAAGTTCCTCAAAATGAAATGTGGAGGCAATCTTTTTGACAACTTAATTTCCCAAAAAGACTTTTGATTCTCAAGATCGCCATGAGGCGCGAGAGAAACGCATACGTCTTTTCGATGATATTACTTTGTGAAGAAGATTACAAAGCATTGAATACACATGTTCGTTTTAAACCTCAAACCAATGATGTGTTCGTTTTAAGCACCAATTGAAATGTGTGATTGCCTTGTTCAATTTTTATTCCCAAATTGAAAATTCTAGTGTGTTTCTAAGGTTCAATTTTATCCCAATTTTGACAAAGCATGAATTGAGGATTAATTTTAAGCCCAAAATAAAAATAAAAATGAAGTTAGTTGGCTTAAAACAAAAAATGAGAGCAGGAATTGCAGCCCCTAGCTTATTTCAATTAGCATTAAAAAATGCTCTTGTTCGAGTTCAATGCTTAATTTTCTTCAACTCCAGTATGCTTGATATTTTATGGATTTTCTCTGCCTTGTTGCTTTAAGAAATCTGCAAATTAGTCATCCACATATTCAAATCTGTAAACCAATATCGATATATTCAAGAAGCATAAAAAGATCACTTAGAAAAAAGTTTTAAAAGTGACAGTTCGTTGATTCAATATGTTCGCTAATTTCTGCACTCAACAAACACAACAATATTAGTGCGAAGAAACACAAAAAAGTTAGATTGCACAACAATATGATATTGATCCGAAATAGATAAATACGAAAAAAAACATAAATATTAAGACAACAAATACCAATGATCTTTTGATGATTAAAGATTCTTCTTTAAAGCACTTCCATAACTGCATGGCATTTAAGTTGAGAAGGAAGTTGTACTGTCTGTCATAATTGTTGAGATGTACCCTTTTAAAATATAAACTCTTCTTGTTGCTGAGTTGACCTCCATGAGAAGGCGTCTTATCAATCTGCAACCTGTTTTGTAAGTCTAACTGCAACCTTTACTACCTAAGGGCATCACTTCCTATTTAATGCAGCAGTTAATGTTAAATAGAAGCAAAAACAGGTTAGATTCTGAGATATTCCCAAATGCCTTGAGTACTGAACCATTCGTGTTCTATAAGAAAAGACGTTTTTTCTTTTCAGCGACTGTTAAAGACAAAATGTGTCAAGTAAATGTTCGCTTTTCTATGTCAAGACAAAAAGCATACGAAAGCAGAGTTGATTAATGAAACCAAAGTCCAGCTAGTGGCGCGCATTCAGCATTAAATATGGGTTTCATTAGCATTCGCAACATTCACCTAATATTTACCATGATCAATGTGTAGTGTATACGTTCCCGATCACTCCAGTTGCTCTTTCCAAGAAATCGTAAGCCCAAAGACACAAGATCTGCATCAGCCATATACAATCTACAAATGCATATCATATCTAAAAGATGAGATCATCAAATGAAGATATTCCTGCATCAGGTATGCCTCTCTTCTCAATGAGATAAAAAATTATCGCTCATAAAGAAGCTCAAATGTCATAAGACGAAGAAGGCTGAGGCATTGAAACTTATTTTTCAGATATGTATGAGGTACGTTTCAATGTGTTATCCAGGAGAATGCCAAATGAAGGGATTTCTTTCTTCCTAGAAGATCTTTAGAGCTTGGGCTTTAGACTGCATTAAATGCTTTATAAATAGCTGCCACATAGCATTACAATGGAACAACGTCTCTATCCAATTTACCAAAGTGCGAGTCTGTACTTTGTCGTCCTTTTCTGATTGATTTTCATGATTTCGACGACTCGTTATTTGGAACAACAAAAGAAGATCATCCTATTCCTGCACAACACTTATATTAGACAGAAATTTATGTCAAAAGTAATGGCGAGATTGGCTGGAATGTATCATGTGAGGCTTCAGAAGGTATGCAATAATACTTCATAGAACACGTACACAGGAACAACATCATTACTTGAGAAACAGATCAAACTCACCTTACTGGTGCCATTTACATGCAGTCGCCCAGACTATGCCTTTTACACCAATGTGTGCTTCAACCTTTGCAAGAAACGATTGTAGGACTGTCTTCATCCCACCTCTTGTGCGTCCTAATACATCTACTCCCAAATATGTCTGGTCTAGGCTCCTTGTATGGGGGCCATCACAGGTGAAGTTGAATCATGATTAGAGGTTTGTTGCGGTCTGTCAGCCAGGTCATTCTCCATTTGATCTCAGTCCAGAACCATCTCCAACCAGCGCATGATTTTGTTTCAACTACACATCTGACGTTGTAGGTGTATACAGTCGCTAAACTCAAGTGATAGAGAAAAATTATTAAATGGAAAAAATGTTTAAAACATTGTGGTATAAAAAACATTCATTGCATATCCATTGAATCTAATATCGTGATCTAATAGAGGAGATAGGTGGAACATTTATGCAGAGTGGTGTAGAGGATGGATCAGGACTGCGCCTGCCTTTCTTGTCCTTCACATGCTACCCATTTCCTCAGCAAGACCCACCACCGATAGCTTAGAACTTGCTACCTCAAGGGAGACATGCGCCAAAAGTTGCACCCTGGAATGACCGTTAGTAGCAAAAAAAAAATGACGCACCCAAGCATTATAGACCTAAGGTCACAAGAAAATGTGAACTGGCAATGATATTTAAATTCAAATAGTGAATCATCTATGAGAAAGAGGCGTTAGAAGGCGATCGCTACTCCTCATTCCCCTCGATGCATCTAATGAACAAAAGAAAGAAGTTTTATATGATCAGAAATAACGAGCACACATTTATGGATTTTGTATCACAGCCACTTCTCACTAATGGCTTACAGTTTACAAAAAAGAAAAGAAAAGCAGAGACCTTTCCTATCTACAGTATGAGAGTTCATTCACGAATTTTTCAATGTGATTAGAGTTTCCTAGACTTAGAGATTATAAGTAGTAAACTGAGCCACCAAAAAGAAGTTTTATATGCCTATCAGATGTGTTAACTAAGCCCTCTTTCCAAAAGGACTGCCCTCCTTCTAGCGCCATTTGTAGGATGTGAAAATCTGCAAGTTGGTTAGTAACCTTGACAAAACAACATAACAGAAATGCATATCCTTATGAGATAATAAACCATGATTCACAATGCAAACAAATGACTCAAACAGCATATGAAACATGAAATATATCTATCCCATATTGGATTGGTGCTCCTTGTGATGTAGAAAGGATGCCCTTTCCCAATCCATGATAAGCAAAATGATGTGATGATAGATGGTGAAGAGCAAGATTGACTCTCAAATGAAGAGAGCAACCTTGCCTCAAGATGTAATTGCTAAGCAAATGGTGTGGTGATGAACAAGATTAGTTCTCTCATGAAGAGAGTAACCTTGCAAGTGAGAATGTGTTGTGTGTTTATTTGTGTTGAAATGCTTTGCATTTTATAGATTCAAGAGTAGGAGATTGAGTGATTTTAGATGAATGTGGGATAATTCACAAGCCAATGACAAGATGACACTTGTCAAGCTATGAGAGGGTGAGGAATGTGCAAGTCTTGGCCAATGTGCCACTTTCAAATTTGAATTTGAATGACTTGACATGTTTTGGGGGGATGAAAGGTGTAATAAATGCTATGTTGACTTGTGCAAATAGCATTTAAAACCTTGTTGGAAGGGACAAGTCCCTTTTGGGGGGAAGATTCAAATTGGAAGAATATTCCATTTTGATGCCCTTTTGAATGTAATTAGAGGAATTATAAATCAAATAAATGATTTATTGGTGCAAGTGGGTGGGTTAGTTAGGAGTTTGGATTTGACTCTAGTTGAGTCAAAAGCTAGAGAATGATAATCATGCTTAGAAGTCAATCAATTTAGATTAATTAACTTAGGGGATTTTAGGGATTTGATATTTGATTTTAAATCAGTTTGATTTATTAAATCAAATAAGAAGAACCTTAGGAACTTAATTAAATAATTTGATTTATTTAATTAAGCTTGATGAACCTTAGGATTAAATCAATAAATTGCTTTAATTGATTAGTAGAAGAAACGAATGCATGATGTTAGTTACAGTGGAATGCATAATGTTATTTTTGGATGTCTACACAATGTAGCTGAAATTTACAATTAAGCCTATGGAATTATACACATTTTCCAGAGATTGTTACATGGTATAATTTTTGTCATAGCCTAAAGAAAATAGGTATTGTCATAAAGAACTGGGTTTACATAATTGATTTTTCAAGTTGAAAATATATCTATATAACCATGGAGAAAATAATAGTTTGGTGGATTTTAACTATTATTCTAATAGCTCTTTTATCTGTTCAAATTTATATTTATTTCCTAGCACATTTTAGACTATAATTTCCCACACTACAACACCCATGTAAAATGACTTATAGATTTTGAAGAACAATAGTTGTAAATTAAACAATAAATAAATTATTTATGCAAAAAAACCATGTAAAATGACTTATAGATTGCGAAGCAAAACAGTTTTAAAACCCTCCAATCTGCTATGAAACCAACACCACAATGGTTGTTTCAACAATACAACTTAATCAAAGTATACTTTCTGACACTGCAACAATCAATATTGCATTTACTTCATCTGCACCCATCACACAACAAAAAAAATGCATCAACACTCTCGTGAGCAAACACAAACAACCATGTAATAATGAGTATAACCCCACAGGCTTCATTTGAAAATTATAGCTACATCACCTGGTACTACTTTCTAATATTTCTTTTATCTCTTCAATTTATTTTTTTTGAAGTTTTTGACGATATTTTCGTCAAGCCAGCCATGAATAGGATTTGTTGTATAATACCTCTTTTACAATTTATGTATTTGTCTAGAATATTCAGTGTCAGCCAATGTAGGTTGAATTTTATCGATTAATCCTATGGTGTTATTGGAATTTTGTACATGTTATTGCAACTCATTGGCTTTACTAGTTCTATTTAATGTGGGCTTGGTGCTAAAGAATAAACAAAAGATGCATAGAGATAACTACAAAAAATAAATGAAAGATGCACAGAGATAACTAAAACAATAAACAAAAGGAAAAAACACTAAAACAATAAACAAAAGGAAAAAACAATTTCTCCTATATTAATTTGCAATTGCTCCTATGTTACTTGGTATAACACCAAATATGCATGTAGAGATAATTTAAACAATAAACCAATGACGAAAAAAATTACAAACCCTAACTATATTTTCTCACGAAAGAAAGAAGATTTAACTACAACTTCTCCATCCATAAAGAGCTATAATCTCTTTCAAATCTCCAGAATGGTTCTAATGCCAAAGATAGAAACATATAGCAAGAAGACATGAACATTAAATTAATCATCTATGCAAAATACCCATATAAAATAACTTACCATACAAATGCACAGAGATAACTAGAACAATAAACCAATGATGAAAAAATTACTAACCCTACCATGTTTTTTGACAAAAGAAAAAATATTTAACTACAATTTCTCCATCCATACAAAGCAATAATCTCTTTGAAATCTCCAAAATGGGTATAACACCAAAGATAGAAACATATAAGAAGAAGACATGAACAATAAATTAATCATTTGTGCAAAATGCCCATATGAAATGACTTACCATAAAAATGCATAGAGATAACTAAAACAATAAAGCAACAGCAAAAAAATTACTAACACTAACCATGTTTTTTGAAAAAAGAAAGAAGATTTAACTATAATTTCTCCATCCATACAAAAAAATAATCTCTTTCAGATTTCTAAAATGGGCATAACGCCAAAGATAGAAACATATAAAAAGAATACATGAACAATAAATTAATCATCTATGCAAAATACCCATGTAAAAGGACTTACAGATTATGGAGAACAACAATTTTCAATCTAGCATTAAATGGTTTGGAACCTATCAATTTTTTTAATAGTTTGCTATCGAACCAACCACAGAGATGATTTTTATAATAGTTTTCTATCAAACAAACATCATAATGGTTGTTTCGACAATACAAATTAATCAGAGTAAAATTTCCCACACTGCAACACTCAATATTGCATTTACTTCGTCTACCCACATTTACTTCTTCTACCCCCCATCATGCAATAATGGCAGAATGCATTAAAAATCCCGCAAGAAAACACTGACCATTCAACTTCTACATATTAAGGACACCAACTCCACCACTGCCAATCCACGTAATTATGAAGCTCCACATCTCCAACAAAAATCCTGGTAAAGTCACTGCCAGCCGACAAATCTCTAGCGCCAGAAAATCCAATTCACGATTGGGCTGACGAAAATCTCGGTAGCAACTTCAAACAAAATAGCCTATCAGCTAATTAAAAACTGTTAATATGATGAATTGTCCACATAAATGAATTGTTGGGGGTGAATTTTTCATAGTGATGAATTCTGGCAATCGATTGTTGGTGGTGAATTTTTCAACAGTGAATTGTTGGTAGTGAATTTCCCTAAAGCCATACTTAAGATATCTATGCTAGATTAGATATATGTCCTGCATCATTCTAAAACAATATCAACTATCGATATTCAAAGTTAAATTTCTCTCAGATAGAGGGAACCGCTTTTCATAACTATAATGGGCTCGATCACTCACAATAGCACTATGGATGGCCTATTCCTATAAAGGGTGAAAAACATGCTTTTAGTGAAAACTCTATTAATTAATTATAATATTTTAATGATAAAAACTATTTATCCATCCCTTCTTTCATTATAATTTTTGTTTATCTTGATTTACTTGAATATTCTAATATATTTTCATTATCACTCACTTAGTAGAAGTTGTCTATACATTGTAATTTATGTCCATAGTGGTCCACTTCTAATGTAAAGAGATAGCATGTTGACTACAATGTGCTAGCGAATTAATCTCTTCCATTATACTCATCCTCAAGAATGAGTTTGGCTTATTACATCTTCCATAAATCACCCTAGTTTAAATTTTCATATGTCAAATTGATTAAAGTCACTTTTGAAAGCATGAATTTTAATCTCAAACATTTAAAACTCAAAATTCAAATTAAACCTTTTTACCCTTTTCCCACTAGCAATTATAAGATGACTTGACACATAGTTGAGTATTAAGTTTTCATATTTAAGGAAATTCCATGTCCATTTGAAATTATATCATATACCCTAGAAGTGATCACCATTCATATGAGATCATCATCATAACATCACAAACCATCTTAATTACATTGACACCTTACATCATAATCCTATATATACACTACATGCTTTCCTCATATGTTTAACATTTTATCATCCTAATATTAAATCAATTAACCTAAGGGTGGACCAAAGGAGAATAAACACATTTTTAGAAAGTTCCAAAATTTATATTTCATTACCACCCATCTCTACGCACAAGTACAAGAAGTTCAGGGATATCTACAAAAAATATAATATTTTGTGATTTGACTTCTACAAGTTAGGTTCATTTCTATGTGTTAGGTTTATTTAACTAGGTGCTAAGTATAATTTTGTAGGCATAAATATGTGTAAATATTAAAATTAGAACCCACAAAATAAATAATAGATATCTTTACAAGTGATATCTATAAATAAACACTCAAGTTGACTAGTTTTCTCCATGTTTTAAGAACTAATTTTCTATATTCTAGAAAAAAATAAAGTGATTAACTCAAAAAGTGTTTTAAATTAAAAATAATTCACTTTTATTAACTAGATAAAATACTTAAGATGAAATTATTTTTTGTTATTTATAAGAAACTCAATTATAAAAATGGAAAACTAAGTATAGAAATGAAAAGGACAAAAGAGAAGAACTTGTGATTGCACTCTAGAGCTTATTAGATTTGAGGCTAGTGCCTACTAAAAATATCTATGTAACACATTATGATTCCATAGTAGAAAAGCCTATGACAAAAATTTGACTTGAGAAATGTGCCCTATTGACAGAAATAAAATGAGGGAAATAACAATAGATCACTAGTGATGAAGAAAATGTAACAAAAAGAATTTAATCTATTCTATTAAGGAATGAATAACAAAATGATAAAGAAAATGGAGAGGGGAAGATAACACTAAATCTACAAAAGACTAGGAATCTCTCATCCCAATAACACTTATAACATAAGAAGGGAAATAAAATGTTGCCTTTAGGTCAAGACCCTAGATAGGTTTACCACCCTCCATAAATAGCCTATTTTGAAAATAATTTAAAAAACAAAGTAAAATGCAAATAGAATAGCAGTGCTACAACATACTAAAAATATTGAAGTGAAGAAAAATAAGTGAAGTGTGTGGGGAGTGTGTGTGTAGGGTTTTGATATGTGATGTAACACACTTATACTTTTCCTAATTTCATTAGTAAAAGAGATCTCTCAAGGATAGGATTGACTTTCAACCTTGAGGTGAGTCAACCCTATTACGAAGGTTTGTTGCTTTCTTATGACAAAAATGACTGATTGGTCGTTTGGGGAGATCAATTTAAATTCATTAAAAAACTCAATTGTGTGACCCAATACTTGAAATAAAGATTATTATGATAACAAAAACAAAAATAGCAAGTTACGGGAAGATCTAAGAAGGGAAGAATGGTATGTACCTAGCACAAAAAGTGGGTTTTGCACACTATTAAAGGATAGATTCTCCCTAGGGAAAATGGGTCTTTGTACAAGGATCCAAAATCTAATTTTATAGTCCTCAAATCTTGGATCTAGGCTCCTGATTTCTCCAAGTTTGATTGTCGAAAATCCAGAAATAAAATATGTAGGTGAGCTTTTGTAGCTTGATAAATTTGATGAAAACTTTGACAACTTTGTAAAAAATTTCTTTTGGTTTATTTTTAATCCTTCTTCACCTATAAATTTCTACACATATAAGGAGAGAAGAAAAATGTTTATTTTTTGCTGAATAGGGGTTTGCCTTAGTCAAACCCAAGTTTGGTAATTAAACCTTGATAATGAGATAATGATAAATGCAGGGAATTGATGAATGAAAAAAGTTATGCTACAACTAATCAAACCCTTAATGGATTCCCTTGGAGGACTGAAGTCTTACACAACACTCTAAAGATGGGATTTTGCTTGAATTGGCTTGAATGATTGCTTGATTTGATGCTTGAATTCTTGAAACCTACATCACAATGTTATAGATCCAAAACATGACATGAAAACACATGAACTTTGACATGATGATATGATCTTGATTGTTTCTATAGATGACTGATAAATTTTCTCTTCAATGCTCTTAATAGCAATATTTTCTCTTTTGAAAGTTGTATTAATACTAGATGATTTGAATTGATAAAATAACTATGTATTTATAGGTGTTTATCTAATTTCTCAAAAATTATATTCCAAAAGATGACATTTGAAACTTGAATTTGTGTCATTAAAATGCAAAAAAAAAATGTTAAAAATTGGGTCTTAGCACTTAAATGGGACCCATTTGAACCTAACAAAATGGATGATCCCACAATAGTGGTTAACACTTTTTATCCAAACTTGACATTGAAATGAATTCTTTTATCTAAATCTTCACTTTCGAGCACCTATAACTACTAAACCGTGAGGAATTTCAAGATGATGCAAACTAGTGATTTGTGACATTTTGTCTACAGATTCTAAAATATATTTTTAAATTTTTTGGAATCAAATTGGATTTCTTTTTCCGTCTCCTTCAAAAACTAGTTTTTAATAGTAAACACCATTTTTAGAGAGTGATGTTCACCATAAACAACATAAAAAAAATTCTATGAAGAATGAAATTCTATTTTTTTTGAATTTAGATTTGTAACCATGATATCTAGCACGTTCATTTGGCTTAATAGTGTTTTATTGATTTATTTTCTTAATTAGGTTTTGAATTCAAAACAGTTACAATTTACACATAGCCGGACTGTATACAACATAACTTTGTTTGTATGTATCAAAATTCAAAATTGTTTTTTTCTAGATCAAGGACATCAATACCTAGCACATACATATTTTCGGAATTTTTTTTTGGTAATCTACTATTTTTCCACTTGTGCAAAATAAAGAGCTTGATTTTTAGTGAAAAACCTACATTCACAAGAAATGAAAATCAAATATAATAGTCAAATTAAATATATTTAAAATTATACTTTTTTGGAAGCTTATTATAAGGACTAGATAATTCTCATTTGATCCCCCAAAAGTTAAATGAAAAGTGTTTTTTTATCAGCATTTTTATAGGTGTAAAGGAGACTCTGTTATAGGTATGGTTTAAAACTAGCAAGGTTTTATCAAAGGGGGTTTAATCTAAGGTGGTTTGATCAAACTCTCTTCAATTGGAATGATTTAATTGGAGCTTTTCATGGCTTAAATCATTATATTTTCTAAAAGTATATGATTTTAGAAAAATTCAGGATGTCCCAAAAAGTTTGAACCATTATTATGGGATCACCTAGGTCCTAGGACCTAAGTCTAGGACACACAATTTATAAGGTGTTTAAAAAAATTGCTGGAATTTTTTTAATATAGGTTTCCCTTTTGGAAAATGGGAATAATAAGGCTTTAGAATGTATAATTTAGGCATATTAGAGGCTTAATTAAGTCCAATTAATTAAATGGATGCAAACATAGTGTGAAAATGTAGAGTAAATTTTCATACACTGTATTTAGCCCCCACTTTAGTGAGAGTATGAGCCCATGCTCAAAATCACACTAAAGTAGACAAATAATTCAAGAGATGTCTAGTTATACAATTGTTAGAAAGATAAGATGACAAGGATCGAGGAGGATGATCAAGCCCCCAAGATCAAATATTTCATGGTAAACCAACAAAGGAACAAAGAGATACATGCATGCAACAATGGCACAAGATACAACATCGTACAATGTCAAAATGAATGCAAAGATGAAGAATGGGGTGGATCAAGCTTCGACTATTTTTCCAAAAGGTATGGATCAAGCCTAGATTGTTTGTCCAAAAATATGCTCACAAAGGCTATCTTAGTCCAATATACACTAGGTGAGCCTCAAGGAAATATGAGAAACACACAATGGTTTGGTGCAGTCTAATATACACCAAGTGTGTACCCATTAAAAGGTAGTAGATGGGAAATTAATCCCGGTCTACAGGCTCCCATATGTCAACCATACCAAAGTTATATTCCTTGATAACTTTGATAAGGTGCCACAATAAATGAGCATGCATGCTCCACAAGGCTAGAAAATTGCATTATACTAAACACTCATGAAATAAAGGTACCACTAGCAAGCAAGTTGTACTGTGCTTGGTGGCCATGAATTAGTTTTAGGATAGTCAAATGAATTCACTTAATTCATGAAAGGTATCACTTTAGGGAACATCCTGCTTGATATCACCATAAAGAGAGGACTAGTTGAGGGATAAAATATTCACACCAAGTTAGGGAATGCAAGCCATAACATTAACACTAATTTGAGGAATTTCATATGCCAAGAAAGGTCATACTCTTGAAGGACATCAAACCCAATTTCACCCACAAGAAGACACATCACATGAAGTGAGAAGACCACACTTTGAACAAGGTCATGTCATCAATAAAATAACAAGAGGGGGACATAATTCCCCCCACTTTAAATAAACTGCTAAAGACCATATTGTGAGAGATTACTTTAAAGTAGAAGATGATAAATGAAAATTCATAAGAAATGTGAGATTATTTGGAAAGTCCTATGACATGATATGCTTCCAAATGAAGCTACATCATGGAAAGGAGGTTTCCCCCTTTATGCAATCCAAAGATAACACATACTTGGGATATACGAATTTGGGGTCAGCACATGTCTTTGCTACAGTGATATAATCAAGCTTGGAATAGTCATCATTCACCAAATAAATCATAAAACAACAAGCACAAAGGAACAATGACACATAGAGAGAGAGAGAGAGAGAAATAATTTTGGGTCAACATGGAGAAGACCTAAATGTCTTGACGCTTTGCATCATCCCCAAAAGGAAAACACAAGACAAGAGAAAATATAATAGGTAAAATAGATAGAAGAATAAAACTACGAATAGAAGAATGTCACAATAGATTCCCTTCCTTTGCATCATTGCACCACCAGAGTGACATGGGTCATCTAAAGTAGGCTCACAAACATAAAGATATGCCAAGTGACACAGTACGAGGGGTCACATTACATGCATGCAATCACACAAAGAACATGAATTGACATAAAGCTAGTATGACACATCTGATCCAACCTAAATCAATTCATCCACATCCTAATATTCTTCATCATATACAAAAGGTGGATGACTAGCCAAAGGGGCAACAAGTGTCGTATTAGGAAAATCACTAGGTTCAATATGTAGTGATTCACTCTTGTTAGGAGGATCATCACATTTATCGTCATTTGAGCTCATGGAAGAGAAAAATAATAAATTTATCTCTTTATGTACTTCATCGTCAATATTAATAGTCTCATCATCATCCAAATTAATCACATTAGGAGGTCTAATGATAATTTTCATATAGGTTTCATGTTATTGTTGTGGTGAAGGTATAGAATCATCATGCTTTGTTTGAGTTAGATTTTTGTGTTATTTTTTTGGTTTGTTCTCTTCTTTTAACTTATGAGAAATAACATGATGTCTACATATACACTCTTTAACATTTTTATTTCTTTTTGCATGATTTTCAAGTTGTGATTGTGTAGGAGTGGGTTTATCAACCATTGGTTTATTTTCTTCCCACAAGAGAGGAATGAAAGGAACCATCGAGGGTTGGTCAACCACTTTCTCTTTAGGTTTATAAACTTGATTGATCTTAGGAGGTACAATGGGATTTGTATGGTTACCTCTTGGTCTCTTATAGGAAATATGTAGAGGATTTTTCATGGATTTATCTTGTTTAGTTGGAAGGGATTTTGGTCCAATCATGGGATGAGAGATATTGCTAAGAGACAATTCTACTACGTGCTTTTCCTTGAACTTTTGGTAAGATTTGAAAAATAATTCTGCATGAGGCTTAATATGATCCACGGGTTTGGGCCAAAAGAAATCTAAAGATAAATTCATATGTGAAGACAAAGGATTAAAACCACTATGATGTATACTGAAAATTTTACTACCAAATGTAAAATTTAAGTGCATTTTGTTGGCCCACAATTTTCATTGCACCCAAACATCGACCTTTTAATGCCTGATACAACTGCTAGAGTTAACGGATCCATGAGAGGTGGTTAGTCCATGTCACTAATCAGGCAAAGTGAAACAAGATCCCGATTTTTATGAAATAGGATTCCATTTCACTTCAGGACCCCAAGATGAAAGTGAGATCTCATTTCTAGAAAGCGGTATCCCATTCTGCAAATGGGATCTTGTTTTCTAAAGGGTTAAACTTTAAAAAAACTAAACAAGATCTCGTTCCTAGAACATGATCCTATTTCTTAAAATTTTAGTTTTTGGTTCGGCTTCTACTATGGGTTTCTGGTCGAAAAAAAGATCTTGGGAAGCCTACCCTTAGCTTTGGACCTACTTTGACCTATAACTTGAAGGCCATGTCAATGTCACTAGAAAAGAGTGAATTTGGACATATGTCTAAAGGTGTTTTTTCAGAATTTTTTTATGAAATTAAAACCCATTATAGATGGCATTGTGTGTTAGAATTGTGAAAAAACACAAAACCACAAGCCATAGGATCAAACAAAAAAAAAGGCACCTTCCACACAAGAGATCTACAAACATTATATGTAGTATTTCTCAACAAGAAACGACTACAAAATGTAAGAGACTCTCAAAAATATATGGAAGCTCGAGTTAGAATTACAATGAGGGTTGAGTATTATATAGGAGAAAAACCCTAAAAGCACTCCTAATTTTAGCTTAAGTGCATGAGAATAAATTGAGACTAATAATCAATTAAGGATTAATTAATTAATAGATAATGCATGTTAACTCTAACACCCCCCCTTATGATGAACTTAGGGAGTAGCTAAAAAGCCTAAAAAGAATGCATGATGGGTCTCAACAAAAAAAGCCTTGTTAGGTACCCATGTAAAAACAAAAGAATCTCTTACAATTGGAGAAAAGGAGAAAAGCATAGTGGGAGAAAACTCATCTCTAAAAGAGAGAAATACAAACGAAGTGTTGAGAAGCCTCCAAATCAAGGTGTGAAGGACTAAGAAGTCTCCAATCGAACAAATTACCAAAAAAGAGGAACATGTAGAACATCATTGATGCACGAAGAAGTTGTAGAATTCTATCAAAAGAAGAATAGTATGGTGCTAAAATAAAGAACCTCCTCTGAAACAAACGATGATCAAGATCAAGATAACAAGAATCTGCATGAGGAACTGGTCAAATCAAATGGAAAAAAAGGAAAAATATCTGGATATCGAAGATATAAATTTCAAGATCAAGAAGAATATATTGCATGAGTTCCCCCAATGACAGTACTCGAATCAAATGGAAAACAAAGGAAAACATCTGAAATTCAAAGATACAGGTGGTACATTAATTTCCATGAGTGATCCCAACGACACTACTCAACATGCAAGATGTAAGTCAAAAATATAGGTACCAATAGTTTGAATAATATTAATCATGAGAGAAAATAATCTACATGAGTGACCCCAATGACACTACTCGAATAAATTGGTAAATAAAGGAAAAAAATTGGACCTTGAAGATACAAACATCACATGAAACTATATGAGTGGCCAAAAATGACACTACTCAAAATGCAAGATGCAAGTTGAAAATACAGCTACCTAGTAGTCTCTAATCAAATGGAAATGGAAGGTCACCTCCAGAAATAGGAATCAAAGAATGTCCATATGGTAAGTACTCCTACTCACTAAAATGCATGTAACCAGTCACTCGTGTATGTTGCATCTGAAAGTACATAGGAACAAGAAATAGATACATAGATTACTCAAACGTGAAACCAAAGAAAGATTAACACCAACATTAGAAACCCCTCCTTAATATTGAAAAGGGAGAGCCATGACAGGAACACTGAAACTGTGTGAAACCAAGAATTATATGTAGTAGAAACAACTTGCAAATAAAAGGGTGTGAAAACTAGGGCACACATGTACATGAGGCAAGAATCACTAGGATTCACTATGTCATGGAAGGGACACTCACTTGACAAAGGTGAGATGGAAAACAAAGCAAATAATCAATCCCCCATGGCACTTTATATGATTGTGCAAATACAAAAGGCACAATAAGATGTACAAAATCCCCAAAATAGTCTACACCAAAATGGGACTTTATCTTAGTGAATCTATAAAATAGAATGTGCATTGAAAAATGTCTACAATACCAAAATAGGACAAAATACTAGAAATACATATAGAACAGCCAAAACAAGTCATCTCATGCAAACAAAAATTTTCTAGGAGCTAAGATGTCTATTTAATTCACTAGAGTGTGAAAATACAAAAATTTGAATAAAATATACTTGGAGAGTAATCTAGAAAAATTGCATGGATGGAATTGAAGAGATTTAAAAGATGGTTCCAACACTACTGAAATCATGAAAAATGAAGAAATTGGTCAAAATTTATGAGCTCGGATCTAAAAATAGAATATCTTACTTCGATAGATTGTAGAATGCACCAATAGTAAAAACAAGTGATGAGTTCCACACCACTAGAAAGTTGGTGACACCAGATTTTCGATGATATCTTTTTTGTCAAAATATGGCATCATACACAAAATTTATGGCCAAAAGAAAAAAAATTACTCCTTGAGGGTACAAGGAGGGTTCAAAGGGCCATGTAAGTTGTTCTTACAACTGATGTCGACATCCATATAGATGAAATCATGTTGATGTCAAAATGACATCAAAAAAATATTTAAAAAAATATTCCTCAAATAGTTGGAAAAAACTTGCCCTCCCTACCGAAAAAAAAAGTGGCAAAATATTCCTAAAGAGCCCACTATATTCTACATGGCTGAAAAAATTAGGATAGCACGTCAATTTTTTTGAAAAGCTATCGATGGAGTTGAAAGTTACCGAGAATATTTAAAGATTCCAACTAGTTAATGTAAACAACCAGCAATGAAACTGAAAAGGCCGCCACAAGGGTAAGGGTCGGCCTGCATGGTACCCAATAATTAAATTTGCCATATACAAAGAAACTGTGCCACCCAAAAAGTCAATCAAACTACAACTTTTTTGATCAATGTTTATTTTTTTTAGATTTTTTAAAAAACCGAAAAAATAAATAACCACCCTGATTATTTTTTTAATTTATATTTTTCATTTTTTATGCCTTGGGGTCGTACGGGAGCTATACGACCCTTAGGGAAATTTTTTTTCCTTAGAAGCTCGTGATGGTCAAATTGGATAAATTTATAGTCTAAGTTCGTGGAATCAACCTCCTGAATCCAACAACAAGGTCTTTTCGTGCCAAAATTCTCTAAAAACACAACCACCCTCTAGATCTGGAAAGAAAATAAATTGCTTCAAACCATTGTAGATCCAACCTCAAGAATCCAAATTAGGCCAAACAAAAGGAAAATTTTGACTTTCTCGATAGCTCTGAATCCAACGGTGAGGTCATTTCACATAAAAATTCCCTAAAAAATGCCCACCTCCAAAATTTACAAAGAAAGCAAAGGGGATTCAAATTTGAATCTTGTAACCCTTGTTGAAAAAAAACCCTCATAAATCAAGAAGGGGTTCGATGAATCTGCACTCTAATACCATGTTAGAATTGTGAAAAACCAAAAAACCATGAGCCACAAGATCAAACAACAAACAAATACACCTTCCACACAAGAGATCTACAAATAATATATGCAATATTCCTCAACAAGAAAAAGCTCCAAAATGCAAGAAACTCTCAAAAAGATATGAAAGCTCAAGTCAGAATTACAATGAGGGTTGAGTGCTATATAGGAGAAAAATCCTAAAAGCATAAAACCACTCCTAAGTTTAGCTTAAAAGCATGAGAATAAATTAAACTAATAATCAATCAAGGATTAATTAATTATTAGCTAATGCATGATAACTCAAACATTATGTATATTTCAAATATGTAGATTTTTTACAATTGGATTAACTTTTTATATTTTTCAAATATTTTTGTATGAAACTGGTTCATAATCATGAAATAATAGGTTTTCTTATTATTTTAAGAACTTTTTATTAAAATAGTTTTTTGAAAAATAAATTATATATGAACAATATTCAATAATTATTTTCAATTGGAAAAGAATAAAAAATGATAATTTTAGGTCATCTTATGTATGGCATACACGAGGGTTTTTCAAATCAATAATTATGACCAATGAAAAATAAATACAAAAATATTAAAAGAGATTACAAAAAAATTCTTGAACAATCTTCAATGTCTTACAAATCTTTCCCAAAATGATTGAAAATAATTCTTGTATTTAGGTCAAAATATGATTGGCGTACCCATGTATGGTATGGTCCTGAAAAAGTGACTTTTAAATAATGGTTTTTAAACATGCATATTGAAAATCCATTTGTATCACCTAGGTATTAAAATAATTTAGATATTTGGAAAAAAGACAGGCTAAGTACTACATTTCATATTACTAATTTTTTTTAAGATTCAATATTTAAGTGTTTCAAATTTTTAAGTCAAATGTGACAAACTCAAAAAATCAAGAAAAACACTTCCACTTTTTGACCAAAAAGTGGACTCAACTTCTTGCACACACCCTAAAGTTGCATACTAGGAAGTTTTAAAGATCCTTTGGGAACAAATTAAAGAAAGATAAATGCTTCCCCATGATTCAAACATTTAATACACCAATACAATAACATTCATGGTGGATAAGGACTACACTTACATGGAGGTGGTAGATCCACACAAAGTTTGGGTACCATGACTACCTTCTGAGCTCACTCGATAGGAAGTAGATGCCTATACCACCACCCTATTGAGTTGACCTAAGGATCTCAATGTAGAATAATTTGGAACCTACAAAGATGTTATGGATAGAAGAATCAGAAAGAAATCATAGGAGAAGTTGGAGAAAAAAAAAAGACAAACTCCACAAACAGTGGGGAATATCAGAAGGGGATTCTCTTAGTTCTTTTATACTGCAAGATGGTCAAAACCCACCACTACAAGAAGATCACGAAGGTTCCATAGCACATTTTTGGGAAAATTATAAGGAACCACCTTCTCTACACAAATGGTATCTACACCATTCATGGGGGACCCACCACAAATCACTCCACAAAAGAGACCCTAGCAAGTAAGGCCAAAAAATGTAAAAAAGACAAATACATAAGGAGAGGACAGATGAAAAAGTAGAAGTAGAGTAAATTAGAAAGGGTGAAGAGGAGGTGAAACAAACTCTAAAAAGGAGGAAAAGAGGACAACTAATGTTGACAGGAACTCAGCAAGCAATTCTGGAGTAACCACAACCACCAATTAATATTTTAGCACTACCAATGTCGTCCTCCATTTTGGTGTGCTACTACAAGTACTAAACATGTATGGAGACATGGAAGCAAAAAAAAGGGTAGGGTAATACAATGCCTCCTTCAGTGCGTGAATAAATCCATCAAAGGAATGGATAAAGCAATGATGGATTTCCTAGAGGAGATAGTTACTGTAATTTGGAGAAAAAGGGTCAAGGCACCCGATAAAGAAGAAGAGATAAGGGAGAAGGCCATCTCCATAGTCAGTCCCAATATCATCAAAGAATAGAAGTATGAATTGAATCAAGAACAAGCCTCGAAACACCACACAAAGCACAGAGTAGACAAACCCATGGAGGAGGATCTGAAGCATGCAGATAAGGTCTATAGAGAGACCAAAGAGGTGACCAAAAATATTAATGAAGAAATTATCAACAAAATTATGGAGAACGTAGAAACGTCCGATATACCAAAAAATAATCCCACCTGAGAAGAAGATGACAAATGTAAATCTACTAACGATGCATCTACTTCCCACAATATTTGTAATAGAAAATTACTTAACACAATAACCACATATTTAAGTAGAACCACCATTGCAGCTTTTGTATGTACCAATGGTGCATTCACAAGCTGATTTTTCTAGTTTTTCACCCATACGAAAGATAAATTTAGGAGATATCTTACATGCTACCACAAGGGAAAGCTACTAAGTGAACATGTGAACAATTTCTAGACCAATTATAAGATGTTGTAGGCACACTATAAAGGGTCATTCCACACCTACCCTAGAACACTTCACTTCCCCTTTCGCAACAACTCAAACAATTAGTGTACAACCTGCAAGTTGTGTTGACCTCTACCAAGGATAATACAAGGAAATAAGACCAAGAAGAGATGATAAATAAGAAAATTGATCAATACACAAAGAAGTTCACTACTATACATACAAAATTTGAGGAACATATCAAGAGGCTAGGTGACACTATCACAGAGGTGGGATTTATTTCTAGCCTTTTCTTACAGTGGCCTATAACAACAAAGGGCCTAAGAGACTAAATGGACCAAGTGGAGAATCAGATAGCACAAGTAGTGCAAACCTATAACCCTCTCCAAGACAAGGATGGTACAATAAGGTCCTAAAAAGAAACTCTCCATAACAAGCTACGACAACTACACATCCAAAGGGAATAGATCAAAGAAAAAATTAAGAGGATGAGGGAGACTATCAAAAATCAATAGACACATCTATTAAGTATAATGGGGGAAGAATAATAAATAATTAAAACTACTCAAATCCCTAGTAGTTTGGCTGGCACAAAGGCTACAATTATTCAGATTCAGAATCACATCTCCACACTATATCTGGTAAAAGAATAGTTGAGAAATTCATTAAATCACATCGGAGAAAAATACAAGCGTCTCCCTCCCAATTGACCATCATTTCTTGATGATAATATATTGTTTTAAAAAGGGGGCTATGTTAGTAGGTCAAGGGCAGAAGTAGATATTATTGTAGACAACTACAAAGGGTCTATGAAGAATGGAGAAGGCATTATATACAATTAGGATTCACGTCCCTTAATGGGAAAGTACATATATATTGTAAATCATATGTAGAGAATATAGTGGGATTTATTAAATTTAATAGAAGAGAAGAGACTAGGACCTTCATTTTTGTATACTGATATAATATAATATAAGGAGATATATGGGTTTATATACATGTATTATGGATGAATGAATAGTTCTATTATTGTTAAAATAGTAGGTTCTATCTATTCATCTTAGTAGCTCAGCACAAATACTTATTTCTCTTATTGTGTACTCTAAGGTATAAACTAACTACATAAGAAGTCCTAGGGTACAGATCTTTGGACTATACTCCCCATTTTTCTTGGTAACAATTGCTTTCCATAAATGTAAGATTTATCGAAATATACTCTCTCCTTTTCATAAAAGTATAATTGTTTAATTGTAATTCATTTTACATGTGTGGTAAAATCTACTTGGTGCACAAATTCTCTCTATTTTCTAGGTTCTCATGGAGTATGCATATCAAGAATGATGAAAATAGATAAATAACTAGAAACGTTTAACATTTTATATGGACTTAATATCCTTGTTTATGTTTAAGTATTTACTTTCATGCATTTTTGTAAGTGTTTATCTAATTTGAGATAAGTAATTATTTTATGATTCACATGCACCTTAATTTATTTAAAATGGCATGTTATATATTTTGCATTATTTTGTAATTTAAAATTAATATTTAATTTTGATACATCTATAAAATATAGAGATGTATGCAACACACGGGTTACAAATTCCTAAATACACCTTGTATTTTGTATGCAACATTTGCATAAATATTTGATGTGAGTTTCATGCTTTAAGAAAAATATTTAATACTTTGAAAAATTACTACCAAAAGGATAATGTGACGTTCATGGTTTTGTCAGTTTGTTGTTCAAAGGTGCATCCTTTATATCATACCGCTTATTTGTTTTTGCAAGCTTGTTTTAAGTAGTTGAGTTTTTCCTGAGGTTGGCTTTTGTAACCTTTTACATGTTTCCTAAGGTTGGATTGAGCATATCTAGTAGGTTGCATGTGTGAGTAGAAGAACCATGTATTATGATTTATTGTTGCATGGTCCTCATTTGCTTATTCACACGGAGAAGTGTAACTAATATGCATGATTCTTTATAACACTTGTATGGAGATTCTAAATGTGTATTGTAATCTTTTTTCATGAGATAATACATTGAGTGTGTGGGTTCTTTTGGAAGCTAGGTTTCTCATATGAGGGGTGTTTTCAAGGGTATTGTAACATCATAGATTTTTCTACAAGCATGACTAGATAAACAAAGTTAAATCCTAATCTAAAATCTAAAATCTAACAACAAAGAACGAGGAAATAAACTAAACTAATAAAACCAAAATGATTTCACCGAATATGCGTTCATCCCTTCGAATTATCTTGATTGTTCTTCTCTATTTTGCCTTTTTAGTATTCTTGCCTATTTATGTGTTTGAATGCAAGTATAGCTTTGTCGAGTGTCTGAGAAAAATATCAAAGTTGAATCTCTTCTCAAAAGTATGTGACTTCGAGAGAGGAGGAATAATGATTATGGCAGGTCAATTTATAAATTTTGTGTTTTCGAATGATCGGCTCAGATTAAAAGAGAGATCGACGGACAAGATTGATGAATGCCATGCGATGTGAGTTATGTGTCAGATAGAATGTGAGTTAGAACGTGAGTTAGAACACGAGTTTAGGAAAGACTGAAGATAGAGACTAAGTTAGAACGTGAGTTAGAACACGAGTTCAAGATCTTAATCTCCAAAAATAGAAGAAACAGACTTTGTATGTCAAAGACAAAGTTAGAAGTTGGAGAATAATGCATTCGAATGCAAACATGAGTTAATTAATTAAATAAAGATATTTAATTAATAAACACATAATGCATATGAGTTGGAACTAGTTAACTGACTAGTTGTAATGGAGAGTCTTCTCGTAGAGATAAACTAGTGTTGAATTTAGAGATAACTGGAGAACTAAAAATAGATCTCGAGTCAAAAGGTGAGTGAACGATTAGATAACTAAATGATAGAGGAATGTGACATAAATAATTAAATATGAATTAAATGTTAATTTAATTCAACATTTGAAAATAAGAGACTTTAATTAAGTAAATAAAGATAATTTATTTATTTTGACTGTTGAAAAGGATAATATGAATAATTAAATAATAAATATTTAATTATAGATAAAGGGGGTTAAATGAATAATTAAATAAAGATATTTAATTATAGTTGGAAAAGTATGATAAAGGGGTAATTAAATAATAAATTATTTAGTTGATAGACAAAGGGGGGAGAATTAATTAGTTCACAACATAATTAAATAAATATGATTTATTTAATTAACCAAGTTGAATAAAGATTAATAATGAATTAATTAAAAAGGGGTATTTAATTAATAGAGGAAATATGTGTTAGAAAGGTTAATTAAATAATAAACATTATTTAATCATGACAACGGACTATAGAAAATTATGTCGAATGTGTACTCGCAGGCCTAGACCAATTTTCGATGTCTACAGTTTGCTTCTCTTTGATACAATGTTGTTTCAACGTTGTGTTAAAGAAAATATGCCTCGATCATGCCCTAGCATGAAACAGGTTAGGGTATGCCCCCAGTGAAAGGGATAATGACAAGGAGGTAGTGGTATGCCCCCTCGAGAGAACAGGTGGGTTCAAAGAACATGAGTGTGCTCTCGAAATGGATAGATAATGGTGGTGAAGATGTAGAAAAGAAGAAATGTTAGCATGGATAATTTAAAAAGTTAGTATTGAAAAAAGAATGGCTATTGATTGAGAAAAATATGATCTTCGATATTGTGCCAAATATGATATGCTTGCTTTTTATCATCATTGGGTGGGACATGACACAAACAGATAGTACACACTATGATATGAGATAGACCATAGTGTACAAAATCATTCATCTGTGAAAACAGATAGTCGTAGACAAGGAGTGTCTTAACTCAGACTAAGGAGAAGATGCCCTAGTCATGTTGTCGAGAGAAACCACAGACAACAGACAAATAAAAGATGGGTCATGAGACATCATGGCTCCTCTAAATCCTTGATAGGACATCCTTGAGGAAACTAGTAACATGACTCAAAAACCAATGTTAAAAAGACAGTTGATAGACAGCAGCCAAAGAAAAAGAGTCCTGAGACATTGTTGCTTTTCTAAATACTTCAAGGGACATCCTTGAGAAAGCTAGTAATAGGATTTTGCACAAATCGATAAAAAGATAAGACAAAATAAGATATAAAGTCATAAAGCCAAATATATGTATTCGCCAAAGCTTGATCTTGTGGGATTGTTTGATTGTTTGATGTTTGACATAGCATAATGTGAGAGAATGACACATACCACATAAGACGTTGAGTTTGGTTTCGACCTGGTGACTTCTGTATAAGGCATGACAAAGCCTAGTTTCAGAAAGACACGAGCCATATAAGACGTTGGAGTGACAAGCCACATGAGACTATGACAATATGATGATGTATGTTGACAAGAAAGACATATCTTGCATAAGACATAGGTTGATCAGTTTGACAATGTGTTTGATATTGAATTGATGACTTTGAGATGTTTTGCCTTGTTGTTGCATGACTTGTTTTGATTCTTTGACTGATAAACTGTGTGTGTGTAGACAGTGTTGACTGTGTATGACATGATATGATACCCTAAACTATGATATGAAACTTGTGTGATAGTGATTGCAAATGAACCCAATTGGACTGACCTAGTGTGGTCTCAGGAGCTCATCAATTGATTAGCCTTGCCTACATTGTACATGCAGAGACCTCATAGTTCAACATAACCAATGACTTTGAATATACAAAGCATCATGATTTTAATGTGTGATACATGACAAACCTAGATAGACAGACCTAATGCCTCGGGGGCACATCGATTGATGGCCTTGCATATGTCCTAGTCGCAGAGGCAACATAGTTTGACTATGTCTACAACTAACTTAACATGATCGACTTGACATGATTAACTAGACATGACTGACTTGGCATGATTGACTAGACATGACTGACGTGACATGATCGACTTGACTCTATTTTTTGGGATTTTCTGACTATTTTTCTGATTTTTTTTTGGATTTTTGATATTTTCTAATGTTTTTGGGATTTTCCAAGACATTTTTGATGGTGTGAGGTTATGTACAAGGTGTTAGGGCATAAAACACAGATTTGCCCCCAGTCAAGAATATGATTTGGAAGATAGAATGGGTAATATGACGGAATGGATGCTAGATGTCAATCATTCCAAGTAATAGAGAAGACAATCATTTATTATGAGTGATGGTCAAAAAGTCTGATTAGAATGATGGTAGACGGAAGAGCGAGCTTGACTACACATGGCACCTGTTTGCCAGGTTTTCACCATGGTACTTATCCATAGTGCCACAAAGGCGGTTTTCACTAGTGGACAGATTTATTTCTCTTTACTTTTTTTAATTTTCTCAATTTTTTTGGTGTTACAAAAACACCTGTTTGCCAGGTTTTCATCAAGGTAACCATTTTTTATTTTTTTTTTTCATTTTTTTGTATTTTTCCAGATTAAGACACGGATTCTCAGAGACTAAGCATAGAACCTCTTTAGATGCAAACTGTTGATAGGGGACAAAAGTGGCTCTCCTTCAGGAGTAGAGAGTTGGTATGCTCCTGATCCAAAGGCTTCTGTGACAATATACGGCCCCAACCAGTTAGGTTCAAACTTTCCTGGCTTTTCTCATTCAACTTGGTTCTTAGGATTCTCCATTAATACCAGGTCACCAATGTCAAAGTGTCTATAAAGAACCTTCCTGTTGTAACTACGACGAAGACGATTTTGATATGCTTGCAAATGATCTAACTCTTTCTATCTTCGCTCATCCAACAATTATAGCTCTTGTAACTTAGAGATATGGTACTCTTCATCGTCAATATGACCCTTCAAGGATACCCTAAGAGAAGGTATTTCAACCTCGATAGGTAAGATAGCTTCAGACCCAAATACAAGGGAATATGGAGTGGCGCAGGTGGGGGTACGGATGCTTGTTCAATAGGCCCATAAGGTAGGATTAAGTTGTAGGTGCCAGTCATGACCAACATCATTGACAGTCTTCTTAAGGATTCTAACAATTGTCTTATTAGATGCCTCAGTTTGGCCATTACCTTGTGGGTAATACGGGGTGGAGAAATGGTGTTTGATGTGGAATTCTTCACATAAATGGCATACTTCTTAGTTTTTGAATGGGCGGCCATTGTATGTGATTGTGGATTGAGGAACACCATACCGACAAATGATATAGTTTAGGATAAACTTAGATATTTGTGTGTCGGTTATGTATGTCATGGGAATAGCTTCAATCCATTTGGTGACGTATTCGGTGGCGGTGATGATGAATTTATGGCCATTAGATGATGAAGGGTGTATCTTACCTATGAGGTCGAGTCCCCATTGGGCGAAGGGCCATGGTGAAGTAATTGCACGAAGTTCCTGCACTGGGACTCTTATAAAGTCTCCATGTATTTGACATTGTCTACATTTCTTTACAAAGACGTATGAATCTTTCTCTGTTGTAGGCCAATAGTAACCTAGTCTCATAATCTTGTGGGCTAGAGTGGGACCACTCGACTGAGATCCGCATATACCCTCTTGTACCGCTCACAAAGTTGTTTGTGCTTCTTCAGCATTGAGACATCTCATTAAGGCATTATTTAAGGTACGTCTATGCAGGGTTTCTTCGATGATGGTGTACTTAGCTGACTTTCAGATGAAGGTTCGACGTTGGTTATTGGACAAGTCTTGAGGTAAGGTTTGGTTAGTAAGAGAGTCGTATATGTCTTTATACCAAGGAGACGTAGGACCAACAATGGTACACACTATCGTAGTATCGGGGACATCCTAAGCGGGGACCAAAAGCTATTCAACCATAAACTCAAACTTAGGCACATTACTTAGAATATCCAACAAGGAACCCACAGTTGCCATAGCATCTACAGCTCTATTATGGATATGTGGTATCTGTTGAAAAGTTATGTCATTGAAATACTGTTTGAAACTATCAGCCATTCACTTGTAAGGTGCAAGCTTTTCATCCTTAGTCTCGTAATCATCACTTACCTATCGGATTACCAGTTGAGAGTCACCAAAGACATGTAGGCTCTTAATCCTCCATTGAGCTGCTATTTTTAAGCCTGTCACCAAGGCTTTGTATTCTGCTATATTGTTGGTACAAGGGAAAGCAATCCTGAATGATTTGGGAATGGTATCACCTTGAGGTGTGACAAATGAGATACCAGCTCTTAAACCATGATTTGTATGTGACCCATCAAAGTACAATTTCCATTCAGTTTTAATGTCAATGTTGAAGAGAAATTCATCTGGAAAATCAGCCACTAAGGGATGGTCTGCCTTTATAGGTGCATTTGCTAGTTGATCTGCAATCACTTGTCCTTTTATAGCCTTCCTTTCAACATACTGAATTCCATACTTGCTAAGTATCATAACCCATTTAGCCAATCAGCCTATTAAAGCTGCCTTACTTAGGAGGTATTTAAGTGGATCAATCTTTGCAATTAACATTGTTTGTCGATTGAGCATATAGTGCCGAAGTTTTTGGGTAGAAAAAACTACCACAAGATAGCCACGTTCTATGTTGTTGTAATTCAATTCATAGCCCAGTAAGGTACGACTGATATAATAGACTTCTCTCTCATGACCTTGATCATCGTGTTGTGCGAGAAGAGCCCCTAATACTGAATGAGTTGCTAAGATGTAAAGTATCAATGGTTTTCCCTCTATAGGTGGCATTAAGACTGGTGGAGTAAGCAAATAGTCCTTGATTAGCTGGAAGGCCTCTTGAAATTTAGACTTCTACACAAATGGTACTCCTTTCTTGAGTAGATGCTGAAATGGATGTATTTTATCTGCTAGTTGTACTATGAATCGCCTAATGGACTATAATCTCCCCTATAGGGTTCTGAGTTGACCAATGCTGGCTAGAGGAGGCATTTTTGTGATAGCTCTTACCTTCTCTAGATCTACTTCAATGCCTCTTCGAGAGATGATATACCCTAACAGTTTCCCTGATTTCACTCCAAAGACACACTTCTTCGAATTTAACCTGACATTGTAATTCTCAAGCCTTTGGAATATCTTGTCTAAAAACTTTAAATGATCTTCCCTTGTTTCTAATTTGGCTATAATATCATCTACATAATCTTCCATGAATGTATGTACAAATTTATGAAAAATTGTAGTCATTGCCCATTGGTAGGTGGCTCCTGCATTCTTAAGGCCAAACGGCATAACATTCCAATAGTATGTGCCCCATGGACACATAAAATTTGTCTTATGTTGGTCTTCAGGTGCTATCTTAATCTGGTTGTATCCAGAGAAACCATTCATAAGGGGTAGCATCTCATATCCTATTGTAAGATCTACTATCATGTCGATATTCGGCAAAGGGAAGTCATCCTTAGGACATGCCTTATTGATGTCTCTAAAGTCCATGCAAATGTGAATGCCCCCAGTTGGTTTAGTCACTGGTACAAGATTTGATATCCAATCTCCATAGTCTATTGTCCTTATGAATCCTACATCTAGGAGTTTCTTAAGTTCTGCTTTTACCAGTAGAGCGATTTGCGGATGCATTTTTTTAGCTTCTGTTTGACTAGCTTAATACTAGGCTGTAGTGGTAAATGATGCAATATTAGGTCTGGATCCATCCTAGGCATGTCAACATACGACCATGCAAAGTTTATCTGTTGCTTTTTGAAGAAGTATTTAAACTCATGTTGTTATGTCTCTATTAAAGAAGCTACAAAATATACTATCCAAGGATTCTCTTCTGTACCTATGTTGATTGCCATAGTCTCTTCTACTAGCATCAGTGACTTTTCTTGTTCAACGAGGAGAATATTTAAGCCTCTATCCTTGGGTGCCTCAGAGAGGTTTTCGCCCTCAGATATGTCCTTTATTTTGAATTTTTCATTGTCCAAAGGCGCCTTTTGGTTTTCACCTAGGGACTCATCATTTTTATTTTCATTGTTGTTTCTCTTTTCATTCTCATTTTTGCGACTAGAGGTGTAAATATACTCCCTGAAATATGCTTTATCGTCAAAGTCTATGGTAAAACCTACTTTATGATCCCCTCTTGGTATGCCTTCTCTAAGTCCCATGAACTCAGCAATTGATTTGTCGTTCTCGAATGTATCTATGATAGGTGTACCTTGTTGATCCCACTCGATAAGTTCGGGATATATAAGGGGCATATCATCATTGGAGTTCCTAAAGGTAGCTGCAGACAAGGTGACTATAGAATGGTTGACATGGTCATAGAAGTTTTGGACCAACTCTTTCTTGTTCTTCCTCCTAGGAGTAGGTATACTCTAATGTGGGACTATAGTAAGGGCGGATTCATCAGAAGATGGCTTGTCAGGTGCCCAAGATGCATGATCAAGGGTTTCCCAATAATAGTTCTCTTGCCATTCCTTTTTGGACAAGTGCTTCTTAGGATGAGGACTAGATAGTTTTGGTACAAGTTTCACGTTTAGGTCCAATTCTCCAAATAGGGCATCTATGTTCATGGTACTAGTAGATGAAAGGGACTCCCATTCCCCATCGCTTGAGTAAGGGGATTCATTGAAAACTGTAGGTTTATTGTAAACTGGGGGTTTGTCGTAAATTGGGGGAAGTGGTTCATGAGATGTCTCGATGTCTGCGTAATCACTCACTTCCTCTTGAAACGATGATGAAGTACCAAGAAACCCGATTCTAAGCGGTTGACACCCTAGCCCTAGATATTTCTGTCATGGGTAGACAGTGATCAGTTCTGTCCTTCCATTCTAATAGAGTCCTAACCCACTATGCCCATCATAGCCTTCATTTTGCATTATCTTAAAGCCTTTTCCATACTGGTCTTTAGCAATTTGAATAGACGGGGAGGGGTATTCATGTTCTTCTTGATACAACCAAGAATCACCTTGATCCACAATTTCGTCACTTAACAATCCCCATTTGGTCAATGTCATTGTAGGGGGAACATGAAATATGACCACTAACTGTCTTCTATCTGCCATGGGTAGGCCATATGCCTTTGGTGGAATCAATTGAGTGACACAGTATGATGCCTTTATATTATATTTGCCACAGCCCTTGTCTTGGATCTTGGGTTTAGGAGTGGTTGATGGAGGTTTGAATGAAATGGACTTAGTGAGACGTGATGGGTCAACATATTGGGATAGAGTGGATGATGAGGCTTCTTGGTTAATAGGTACTTGTCATTGTGGAAGGTCCCTTAGGCTTTTACAATATTGGAAAGGATCTGGATGACCATCAATAGTGATCTTTGTGCCATTATACGGGAACTTAAGACATTGGTGGTATGTTGAAGGTATAGCTTTCATTGTGTGTATCCAAGGTCTACCTAACAACAAGTTGTATGGAAGGGTGAGATCCAAGACTTGGAAGCTGGTGTTCATGATTGCTAGGCCAATTCTTATAGGGAGTGTGACAAATCCTTTGGATGATCTTTCCTCATCATCATAAGCCTTGATGACTATACTCTTCGAGGTATCTACGCAGTCTTCTGAGAATCCCAATGCCTTAAGCAATTTTAGGGTACACAGGTTCAAACCCGCTCCTCCGTCTACAAAGACTCGTCGAACTTTGTTTTGATAAATTAATACTTCAAGATGTAAGGGGTCATTATGATCATATTTCTCAGTCGAGTAGTCCTATTGGGAAAATGTGGAATGATTTGAGTTGGACAAATATCCCACCATTTCTTCGAAACGATTAACATCTAAGTTTGTAGGAACAGTTTTGTTTTGTAGAGCTTTATCTAGAATGGCTCGATGCTTAGGTGATAAGGTCAACAATTCCAAGATAGATATTTGCATGGGGATTTTACTCAATTGATCAAGAAGATTGTATTTGAACTTGGAATCTTGTGTAGGTGGCTCAGAAGAAGAAGGTCCAGGAATAGTAATGTTAGTTCTGCGTGTGTTCACATTACATTGTAGATGCTTGTTAATGGTGAAGGTATTGACATTCTCATTTGCGGCTCGGAGGTGATTTATGATCGTTCCTTTACCATAGTCATAACTGGTATTGTTATAATTGACTACTGGATTATTCTTAGGTCCCAGACTGGAGGCTTTTCCTTTTGTGTGGTCATGTAATAGGTCCGTGAAGACCTTATGATCACTATTCTTGGTGTTTTTCTGCCCACTGACCTCTATGGTTCCGTTTTCAACAGTCTTGTATAATATTCTTGAGTTGGTGACATTGTTGGAGGTTGTGTCCTTTCGTTCGATGATAGTCACAAAAAGAGTTATCATCCCACCATGAAGGTTTGAACTGTCTAGGATCATATTCTCTTGGTTCCAAAGGTTTGACAATATTATTCTTAATCAATTCTTTGAAAATAGTCTCGATGGGTTGTCCTAAAGGTGCAAATTCACGTGTTGTAAATCTCCTTTGTTGTGGTCTTTGTTGTTGTGAATTCTGGACATAGTTAGCTATTTGATCTTGAATATTCATGGTGTGTTGGTTGGAATTGTAACCTCTAAGTGTAATAACTGGTGTCATATGTATGTGTTTAGCATCAACAGTGCCGTCATTTGTAACATTCTTGTTCCTAGACAATAATTTGTTTCTATCATTTGGTGCGTTTTGATGTTGGACAACTGGATTTCTGCTTGGTACCTTAATTTCTCCTTTGTCTATAAGGCCTTTCTCAAGGATAATGCCCTTTTGTACTAGGTCAAGGAATGAAGTGCAACAGTGTACCTATAAGTCACCTCTCAGTTTGGGGTTGATGTTTTCGAGGAAGATAGTGACTTTTTTTTTTTTAGGTATTTTGACGGGACAACAGCTAGCTAGACTTCTCCATCTCTGGAAGAAAGTGATGAACGTCTCGCCATCTTCTTGTGTCATGTGGCACAAGGTTGCTATGGTTACTTCGTTGTCTATGTTAAAGGCAAAATTTTTGACAAACTTTTCAGCCAATTCCACCCAAGATCGTATACCATATGGAAATTTGGATAACCATTCTAACGCTATCCCTATGAGGGTTCATGGAAATAGGCGCATCAAGTAAGTGGGGTCATATGATATGTCCATGCATGTCATTGAGAATTATCTAATATGTTGTAAGGGATTCTTCCTCCCATTATACTTAGGTAAATTTGGTATAATGTATCCATGGGGGAAAGGTGTCATATAGAGTGCTTTGTCGAATGGACATGGACACAGGTCTTGTGCTGATAAAGTTCGTTTGCCTGACATAGACATGTTGTCCATATTTTTTTGTAGAGTCTTCATTTGGTTTTGAAGGATTTCGACTTGTGTGAAGGACATGGTGTTCGTGTTATTTGGATCAATGTAAATGTTCTGATACACCATGTTCTGTGATGGGTTATGATTGGGCGAGGGAATATATCCTGTCAAAATATTCTGATTCGAGATAGGGATATTCCCTGTCTGAATGGTCTAAGTTGGTATCAGAATGCTTCCTGTCTGAATTGTCTAATTTGGTATAGGGATGCTTCCTGTCTGAATGATTTGGTTTGGTATAGGTATATTCCGACCAATTTTGGATCTCTTACCAGTAGTGTTGGTGCCAAAGGGGTTGGAGGAAGTTGCTCCCGTAGTGAATTGTAAACCTTGTAGTATATTAAAAGGGGTTGTGTTTACAATTGACGATGTTTGTGTTGGTATACCTGTTGGTCTCGCTGCAGCTATTTGGGGAATAGACACAGTTGATGTCGCAGTTTGTGTTGGTTGAGTTGACTGTGTTGTTAAAGTATGGACATCAAATCCTGGGGGTAGTGTGGCACCTTCTACTAGCAATTTTACTAAATAGCGTTGTGGATCATTTGCCAAACACTCATCAATGAAGGATGCAAACTCAGGGTCTCGAACTGTTGCATCTATATCTTCTATGTAAATCTGACCATGTGTGTCTCTAGTGACATGTTTTTCTAGCAAAGGCTGGTGTGGTTGTTTACTTCCTGACGGTTGGTTTTCGAATGGATTGATGAATTCATTGGGGTCTATCATTGCTTTGTGTTTCTTTTGGGATCTTGTTTCGACCATGAAAAATTTGCTCAAAATGGGTAATGCAGACTATGCCTAAAAACTGATATGATCTATGTCTATGTTTTTGGATTTTTTTGACACTAAATGACGTTGCTAAAATTGTTCTAAAAAGACGTATACTAAGATGACGTATGATATGATGGACAATATGCAAAATCTCAAGTAGATTATGATGATAAATGAGCCTAAGACAAGTATAACATACCACCTATGGAATAAATGCATGCAAAGACTTGTTGTTGACCAAGGAACCTGATTGTATGACAAGGACAGTTGACAAGGTGAATTTTTCAAACTAGAATAATGAGCTGAAAAGATCCACTAGATGTGACTAAAGTGACAAGGTTCAATGATTTTGACAAACCGTAACATGAACATTTCCAATGATGAGGAAAGTTATCTATTTTGTGATATGCAGTTTCCTAGGGAGTATCTATATGCATGCAACTTAGGATGACTATGACTAAGACCTTTACTGTAACTAAGACGGATATGACACCTAATGATGGTAACGAAGATGTATATGACACCTAATGATGGTAACTAAGATGTATATGACACCTAATGATGCAAGGTTTTGAGAAAAAAATTTAGTTTCTAATCCAAGGTTGATCATAAGAACCTAAAGCAAATAGTGACAATAATGTTTTGGACTCAACTTGCTGTTTTTGATGTTTTCTGTTTACAAGAAAATGCGGTTCACCTAACAGTTGCGGTTCAAATTCTGATAGATGCGGTTTTTCTAATAGTTACGGTTTAGATTCTGACATATGTTATTTACTAAAACACATGCGATTCGAAAACTAACAGATGTGGTTTACTAGGACACATGTGGTTTTAAAACTGATAGAAGCAGTTTGCATGCACACATGCGGCTCAGAATGTAACAGTTGCAACTCGTGATATGCAGACTGTGAGAATTGAATGTTTTGACAAATAGATGCGATGTTTCCCCTAATAGATGTGACTCACTATGACACATGTGGCGATTAAACTGACAAATGCGATTCGGTTTTCTGACAGTTGAATTTTTCCCGAAAGTTGTTGACTGACTTTATTTGTTTGATCAAGATTTTGATGAATGGACTATTAAGACTCGAAAAACATTCACAACCTAGGCTTTTAGGACAATACTTGTTGAATTCTCACTTGGATTTCTCCAGCTACGCATATTTATGGTGAATGACTAGTAGCTTGACCACACTGGCTCCCCTCTACGACACTCACTTATAAGGAGCAGTCAAGCTATTGTATCCATGAAACTCCCATGACGTACATTTCATTTCCACACATAAACCATAAATATGTAAGACGACTTCACAGGGCCGACCCTGCTGTGCCAACAAGTAGATAGGATTTTGGTAACTCTACAACAATGTTTTTAATAAGGGCCTTCCGTTCATGGGACACTATCTAACGTCGGCGAGAGTCCATTTCTGTCCATCTCATCGGAATAGTGCGTGTGATTCATGGGCTTTCCCCAAAAATCCACTTTTCTATACCAGCTGGAAGTCACTTGGCTTTAGTGTGCTACCGGTCTAAGTCGTCTTGGGGTGAATAATTTTTCCCACCAAGACAAGCCCAAGTTCTAGATTCAGCAACCATTTCGCTTACACCCAGGATCGCATGATTGCACAAGGGGAGAGGATACTTTGGTCTACTGAATCGTAAGGGTTACAAATACATGCAAAAGCAACAGACAAAGAAGACAATGGTTCTTTTTAATCCAAATGACAATTTTCTATCTATCAAATAGAAAATTCATTTTAATCCCACACGACGATTATCTATCTACCAAACAAAAGGTTGCTTAAATAAATAAATTAACACAAAGGCATTAGGTCCTACATGCAAATTTATCAGTAGTTCATTGTTCTTCAGCTTTTATCCTGCAAAAAATTGTCTTAGGTTTTTAATGGTCTTCTATACTTCATCTTGCAAGCACTATGTTATTCCACCTAAACACAACTAAAACAAACATTAGTGAAAAACCAAGCAACATAAAAAGCGAAAACGAAAATATGGATGCACGGAAATCAATAAAAAATGCGAAAAAGTTTTACCAAGCAGATGCGGCTTTTGGAGCCACATATGTGGTTCGGTTGTTAACAGGCGGATGTGGTTCACGAATTTGTTGACAGGCGGATGCGGTTCGCAAAGTTGTTGACAAGAAGATGTGGTTCGTGACTTCGCAGATGTGGCTTATGATGGTGGATGCGTTGTTGTTTTTCACAGATGTGGCTTGTGGATACAAATGCATTGTTTACTTTAACAAATGTGGTGCGCCATATGAAAAACCTGCAAAAAAGAACAGAAAACGGAAAAATGAAAAGACAAAAATATGTGCGGATTTTGAAGCGTGTTCACGTCAGGTTCACCAAATGTAACATCATAGATTTTTCTGCAAGCGTGACTAGATAAACAAAGTTAAATCCTAATCTAAAATCTAAAATCTAACAACAAAGAAGGAGGAAATAAACTAAACTAATAAAACCAAAATGATCTCATCGAATATGCATTCATCCCTTCGAATTATGTTGATTTTTCTTCTCCATTTTGCCTTTTTAGTATTCTTTCCCTGAAATTTATGTGTTTGAATGCAAGTATAGCTTTGTTGAGTGTCTAAGAAAAATATCAAAATTGAATCTCTTCTCAAAAGTATGTGACTTCGGGAGAGGAGGAATAATGATTATGATAGGTCATTTTATAAATTTTGTGTTTTCGAACGATCGACTCAGATTAAAAGAGATCGATGGACGAGATTGATGAATGCCATGCGATGTGAGTTCTGTGTTAGATAGAACGTGAGTTAGAACATGATTTCAGGAAAGATTGAAGATAGAGACTAAGTTAGAACATGAGTTAGAACACGAGTTCAAGATCTTAATCTCCAAAAATAGAAGAAACGAACTTTTTATGTCAAAGACAAAGTTAGAAGTTGGAGAAAAATGCATTCGAATGCAAACATGAGTTAATTAATTAAATAAAGATATTCAATTAATAAACACATCATGTATATGAGTTGGAACTAGTTAACTGACTAGTTGTGACGGAGAGTCTTCTCGTAGAGATAAACTGGTGTTGAATTCAGAGATAACTGGAGAACTAAAAATAGATCTTGAGTTAGAAGGTGAGTGAATGATTAGATAACTAAATGATAGAGGAATGTGACATAAATAATTAAATATGAATTAAATGTTAATTTCATTCAACATTCAAAAATAAGAGACTTTAATTAAATAAATAAAGATAATTTATTTAATTTGACTCTTGAAAAAGATAATATGAATAATTAAATAATAAATATTTAATTATAGATAAAGGGGGTTAAATGAATAATTAAATAAAGATATTTAATTATAGTTGGAAAAGTATGATAAAGGGGTAATTAAATAATAAATTATTTAATTGATAGACAAAGGGGGAAGAATTAATTAGTTCACAACATAATTAAAGAAATATGATTTATTTAATTAACCAAGTTGAATAAAGATTAATAATGAATTAATGAATTAATTAAAAAGGGGTATTTAATTAATAGAGGAGATATGTGTTAGAAAGGTTAATTAAATAATAAACATTATTTAATCATGACAATGGACTATAAAAAATTATGTCGAATGTGTACTCGCAGGCCTAGACCAATTTTCGATGTCTACAGGTATATCTAGCCTTAGAGATTTTGGATACTTATTTTACATATTTATTTCTCATGAGGGTTATTTGGAAAAATTTAGTCACAAAATTGCATATCCATGTCAAAATCCATTTAGTTTGGAGCTCATTTTGAGGGAATAAATTAGTACAATTACCCATCATCAACTGTAACAATCTTGTCCAAAGCTAGATACACTTTTGAAACCTTTGCCTATCCCAATTTAAACAAATTCTCATGCAATTTTCCTTATCCCATTTATTTCTACATATTATCCTATAAATTTCACATTCATTGTAGTCCCCACATCAATACTATTTTTACCTTATCACATGCCAATCTTGTGACTATGTGATTAATCTTGCAACCACACAATTGAGCCTCCAACCTATAAAAATAAATTTAAATTATTTTGACAATTCATTCCTATTTTAAGAGTTCACATGATTAATTATTATGTAATGACATTTAAATGCATTCAATGTGCATTCATTGATCATATGATTACATCTATAATTTATCCATTTATCATTCACATATAATTTATGAACACTTAAATTAGAGAATTGAACAAAACCTCATCCCAAATCATCATTTTAGAACACTTGCATGGCATAAGATCTTGTCCTTAATTATTATTTTTAGTATAAATTTGGTCTTTCGAAGGGGCTAACCTAAGAGAATTTGATCCTTATGATCTAGGAGCCTCCTTAAAATATTTCTTAATAACATCAATTCTTGATAGCAATGTGATAGATCAAAAAGCATAAATGTGTAATTTTTCATATCAAATCTGCACTTGTGAAAGTGACTAATATTTTCAAGGTTGACCCCAATAGAATTCACAAACTTTTTAATTTTTGAAATAAAGTATAATAAAGATTATTCCTTTTTAACCTTAAAATGATTGATTTTAGAGACTCAAAACCATTTGACCGACTTTGGAGCGGTGCATGAGCTCTACTAGGGTTTTGAGTTTTCTGAGGTCATTCGTGGCCCCTCCTGCATCATACTGCGCTTATTGCGCGGGATTTTGGTTCCTCCATTGAGTACGGCCGCATTTACTACGGTTTTAGGGGTTTATTATGCCTTCAACTGGCTCTAACTCAGCAATTCTTGCTGGTGTTAGCGGTTCGACAATGTAGTTTAATGGATCCCCCACCGAACAAACGCCCTCAAAAATTTGTTCTGAAAGTCTTTCACGAGGTAAGCATTCTGACGCTCCTGCTAATGTAGTTTTACATTTACTTGATTTTGATTCTGCATTCCAATGGCTTGAAAAACACACCTTTGTGGGTTATTTTATTCGGAGGACTCCCCCTGAAAGTGTGCTAAAAGATAGGGTTAACAAGGCCTGGGTCCCTCATGGGGTCCACCTTGATATGGTCCAAAATCTGACCAAGGGTTTTTTCTTGTTTTGCTTTGCGGAAGTAAATCATGTCCAAGCTATTATGGGTCATGGACCTTGGTATGTCCATTCCTCCTTGTTGGTTTTCCAGTACTGGACTTGAGATTTTGCTATCTCTGAGGACACCAAAATGTGTGTGTTAGTCTGGATTGAGTTTCCCGGGTTGCCCTTGCCATGTGTGCCCTTCTTGCACCATATTGCTTCCTCTCTAGGGAAGGTTGTTTGCATTGAACCTGATAAGTTCTTTCAAGCCTGTCCTAAGAAGAGGGTTTGTGTGAAAGTTGATTTATCCAAGGATTTGAAAGAGACTGTTGACCTTCAAATCGGGGATATTCGCCACTCCCAGAAAATCACGTATCTTAACCTTCCCAACACGTGCTACCGATGTCAATCAGCTGATCATAAGATTAGGGACTGCCCTTTGTCAGTTCCCCGTACTATTTCTCAGTCGCAAGGTGCTGAAAAGCCACGTCAGATAGAGCCTTCGGCTAAGATGGAAACAAAGTGGACCACGGTCGCCAACCGGAAAAATAATTCACATGGTTCTGGGTCGGCTCCCAAAGCCCCGGAACTGACCCAACAGGTTTCAAACCCTTCAGAGAAGGGGAAGGCCACTCCCGCAGGAGTGGCTTCTACTATTTTATAGCCCAGGCCACAGGCCGCGCCCCAGGCTGCTCCAGTTTTATGTGCTCAATCGGCCTTATCCGCCAATGTGAAGACCCAATGACGTTCTCGCAGCCGGTCTCCTCCACCGGAAGAAGGTGAATATGTGCCAGAAAAATGGAGGTATTCTCCCTCTATTCAAATGGGTTCAGTTCCGCAAGAGTTTTCAAAGAATGGCGTATAATAAAAATGGCACTGTACCTTTTCGTTGGGTTGTAGGCAAAAGGGAGGCGTGGTTTTACATGCGTAATAAATTAGGGCTTTTTGATCCCAATCTGGGTTACCCTCATTTTCATTCCCTCTGGCACACTTGGTGTAACTACAGAGCTGGTGCTGACAGAGTCTTTAAGTGCCTTGATTGTGCCATGATTTTGGCACAATCTTTTTTTTCTTTCAAAATCTCTACCTTGCATGTTAAGCCGCTTGTGGATGTGACCCTTTCGGATCACTTCCCCATTCAATTTCGGATTGAGTGGGAAACTTAGCAACCTCGCACATGTAATACGCAATTCTTTTTGAACACGTCTCTGCTCCGTCACAAGCCCACCATGTCCAACATTCTTCGAGTGTGGAATTTAGAGTGTCGTCCGTCTGACAGTACGGGCTGAATTTCTTGGTGGAATGATGCTACCATTCGTACTGCGTGCTTCCTGCGCATTTATGGGTGACAGCTTGCTATATTCCACCGACGCTCTTATGAGGCCACCATTATTGACTTGCGTGTTGCTATGGAGGCCTTAGTGACTTGTCCTTTCTCTCCACCACATCAAGTCCGAGTGGTGGAATTAAGACACCAGAAGTAAGTGGTTGATATTTATTCTGCCAGGGGCACTCAAATCAAGGCGCGACTCCACTGGCTCAAAATTGGGGACTGTGCCTCCAAAGAATTTTTTTTGGCTCTTCATGCTAGGCACTCCTCCCCAGGTATTAAAGCCATCAAAGATGGTAATCAAGTGCTCTCTGAGCTACCTGACATTCTCCAGGTTTTTGTACGTCACTATGAGCAAGTTTTCATGGCTCAGGACCCCACACCTGTGCGCTAGGAAGCCCTTCAGAGCTGCCTTGATATTGTGCTACATAAGCTTTCTTCAGCCCAGATTAATTTTTGTGATCAATTATTAACAATTGATGATCTCAAGGAAGTTGTTTCCTCCATGGCCGATGACAAGGCTCCTAGGATTGATGGTTTCCCCTATGAATTCTATAAAACGCTTTGGGACTATATTGGGAGTGACCTTCATCATGTTTATTTTGAAGCCTTTCACAATAATTCTTTAGGCAATTTAATAAATAAAGGCAATATTAAATTCATACCTAAGTCTAGAGATTCAGAGGATATTTGTAACTGGCGGCCCATCACGCTTCTTAATATCTGTTATAAAATTATTGCCAAAGCCTTGGCTCTAAAAATCCACCACCTCCTACCTCAGATTGTGCGTCCCGAGCAAACTAGATTCATCAAATCCAAGTTCATTCTTAACAACATTATTGCTATTTGGGAAGGCATGGAGTGGGCCCAGCATTCGAACCAGAAAGCCGTGTTTATCAAAATCGAATTTGCTAAAGCATATGACCGCATTGAAATGGTCTTTCATTCTTACAATGTTACAAGCATTGGGTTTTGGAGCCAATTTTCTTCAGTCCGTTTGCATGCTTTTTTCCAATGCATCAACTTGCATCTCCATTAATGGCTGCCAGTCCTCTGCTTTTGGCCTCTTTCATTCTATTCGCTAGGGATGCCCTCTTGCCCCTACATTGTATGTTCTGGCAGCTGAGGGTTTTGGATATCTCCTGGCCAATGCTATCTCCCAATAGTGTGTTAAAGGAATAACACTCCCAGATTCTCAAGAGCAGCTTGTCAATGGGCATTTTGTTGATGACTCATTCCTCACTCTCCTAGAGGATGAAGGTTCGATCACTGTTTCCCTTGAATGCCTTGACACTTTTTGTCTTACATCTGGTTCTGCAATTCAATGGCACAAAACGTGCTACAAACAGTCTGCGCTTCCCACTCCTACGTGGCTTCAACCCTATAACTAGAAGTGGATTGGTCAAAGGGCAATCTTTCACTTCTTGGGCATTCTGTTCGCCTTCCAGGCTTCCCCCCGAGAGCTCTGGCAAGCCATACTCTCCAGAGTTGAGCAGAAGTTGGCCTATTGGATTACCAAGCCTCTCTCGCTGACAGACAAATTTCAGGTGTGCTCTAAAGTTTTGGCTCCCACCCATGTCTATTATTCTTCCTATTGGGCTCCTTCTAAAGCAGTCTACAGCAGGCTCGAGAAGTTGCTCTGTGATTTTCTTTGGGCCTCTTCTGAATCCCATAAGGGTTTTCATCGAGTCGCTTGGGAATTTTGCTGTCTTCCCAAGGAGTCGGGAGGGCTCGGCTTGCTTTCCACTCAACAATAGGGAACTGCCCTCTGTATCAAATAGATCATCCGTGCGCTTACTAGGGATGAAGCCTGGAAAGTTCTCCTCAGACATTGCATTTAGTCTAGGTTTCCCGTTCACAGACCCGCCTGGAAAGGCATCAGCTTCCAAACCATGCTGGTGATGACGGAGCCGGTTCAAATTATTGGCTCCTTTGTGGCTAAAAGCATTTGGCGTTCTTGGAAAAATGTCAAGTCCTGGCTCCGTTGGGCTGGTGCCAGGTTTTGTGATGGGCTCTCCATCAACCAGCATAATCTCTGGTGGTCTCCCCTTTTTGCCCAGAATGACCAACCCCTGGCCAAGTCGCCTTGGCTCAAAGCTCTCTGATTTCATAAGAAGGCATTCAGACACTGCACCAGCTCTTCCATTGGCCTACCATGAGTATTATGCAGTGGGATGTTTTTAAAGCTCATTACAGCCTTCAAAACCAGGACCATCCTACTTTTGATGGTCTGGTGAATGCCATTCTGGCAGAGATTCTTCACAAAGTTGGTATTCGTGGGCACAAACCTTAGTGGAAAGACTGGAAATGGTTTGCAGATACTCTTCTTAGGAGCTACAAGCCACGGCTCGGTTACAGGTGGTTTTCACCCCATTTCCCTATGCTCAGCTCGTTGAACCAGAGGTGGCTTCTTAACTCCTTAGCCTTTACTTGGCATAGGAGGTTTGATGTCATTTGGTCTACAAGTGTTAATCCGAAGCTGGCCCACTTTGCTTGGTGTATTCTTTTCCAAGGCTTGCCTGTCGGTTCTTAGCTAGTTCATTTGGGGGTCTCTGACCCTCGCTGCCTGTTTTGTGGGCAGCCTGAAAGTTTCAAGGACCTTTTTTGGTTTTGTCCCAGAGCTCAGCAGTTCTAGACTTGGATTCATGATTTCTTTCGGCCTTTTAGGCCTGAACCCTTTTCGTGGCATATGGTTCTTTTGGGGGACCCGCCTGGAACCCCAGCTAAGTTCACCCAGATTTGGCACACTTTCAAAGTGAAAATCCATTTCAGTATCTGGAAAGACATAAATGCTTGTATTTTTTCTCATTCGCATATAGATATTAATGTTTCTATTTATGCTAAAGTTGTTATATGTTCTAATGTTATGTTACAGATTCAAGTGCAAGCCAACAAGGTTGCACTGGAAGTGGCTCACCTGTAGGTTCTCCTGGACTACTCGGGCAATGCCCCTTGTACTGTGGCTCAGATTCCTGACTCGCCCTCCTCCTCCCACTGCTGGTCACCCTCTCGAGGCCAAAAGTGGAGTGATTCCACGTAGGCTCACTCCCAGCCTCCTCCTCAGAGGGATTCTCAGCCTCCCCAACGAACTCGTTCACCTTCGTCGCGACCTGGTCAGGACTGGCATTCTAGTGGTGCGCCGAGGAACAATGGTGACGGCTCTGGGTGGCTTGCAGATGCTCCTCCTGACTTTGGCTCTGGTTGGCCCTCCTCTAGGAAAAGCTTTCTGCGACTTACTCTTGCAATCTCGCCTCAACGCGAGGATAAAGAAAAAGAAGATAAAAATGATGATGGTTGGGGTGCTCCTCCTGACGTCACTCCTAATCCCGCTGATGTATGGGGTAGAAATTTGGATGACCAGGATCCCCTAAGATCTACTGGCACTGCCTTAGCTGCATAAATTTAATTCTATTTTTTTATTTCTGAACTAGACCCATGTGACTTTAGTTAATTTTGCTGGACTGGGCCCTTGTCGCTTTCGGGATGTGTTTTCCTACCACCCAACCCTTTTTTGTGAATTTTGTAACTTTATTTATATCAATATAGATCTCTGAAAAATTCATCAAAAAAATGATTGATTTTATAACTATATTAAAATTAAATTAAAAATTAAAAATCTTAAACTTTTTTTATATTTAACTTTCTAACTAATATTTAATTATACAATTGTCATTCTCCTATATTTAACTTCCTAACTAATATTTAATTATACAATTACCATTCTCTTATATTTAACTTCCTATCCAATATTTAATTATACAAGTGTCACTCCTCTATTTAATTTTTTAATTAATCTAAATTTAATTTATGTTTAATTTAGGCAAACGTTATTTTTTTTTTACTCATTGTTTGTGGCCAATGTCTACAGAACATACAAAATCATCATTTGTCCGTGTTTATTAATTAATTAAAAATAAAGAATACACTATATTTTTATTTTTAATTAATTAATAAACACGATCAAATAGCCTTTTGTATGCTCCATAGACAATCCGGTGAATACGTGGGATTGCAAGTAGCAAAAGGACAAGCGTTGCTACGGGTGGCATGAACATCGAATAAGAAAAAAATGGCGCCTTACTCTTCACCAAAAGTGGTTCAAGGGCCTACGATCGTCGGCTTATTAACTTCAAGAGGAAACCTTGTAACATCGTTAAGGTATATAGTATTGCCTAGCGACAAAATCAGATTTACAGGCCAGTCCAATTAAACAACTCTTGGGCGCGGCGTTGAGGACGACTCCATCTATAAAATCAAGCATTTCGAGACGTTTAAGAGTTTATTTCAATTGTTGGGCGCGATGGGAGGGGTTGCTTCTTGTTTGGCTGCTAAGTTGGCGTTTTTTCCTCCAAATCCTCCTTCATACACATTACTAACAGACAGTGATACAAAAGAGTTAAAAATGTCAAGTGTTCCTGATTTTGAAAATGTTGATGTGTTGAAGCTGGCTACAGAGAGAGGACAAGAGATTGTGGCCATTTTTGTGAGAAACCCAACTGCTAAATTAACTGTCTTATATTCTCATGGCAATGCAGTGGATTTGGGTGCAATGTACCATTTTTTGTTGGAGATGAGCAGTTACTTTGGAGTAAATGTGATGGGATATGACTATTCTGGCTATGGACAATCCACAGGGAAGCCCAGCGAAAAAAATTGTTATGCAGATATAGAGACTGCATTCAGATGTTTAAAAGATAAATATGGAGTAGAGGAGGACCAAGTTGTACTTTATGGCCAGTCCATAGGAAGCGGCCCTACTGTTGATTTAGCAGCAAGAATGAACAAACTGGGAGGCGTCGTTTTACAGGGTGCAATACTTTCTGGATTACGTGTTATCTGCCCTGTGAAGAAGACCTACAGTTTTGACATTTTCAACAATGTGGATAAGATTGGTAGTGTAAATTGTCCTGTGCTAGTCATGCACGGTACTTTGGATGAAGTTGTGGATGTTTCGCATGGACAACAACTGTGGGAACTTTGCAGGGAAAAAATTCAGCCCTTGTGGGTTATACGTGGGGGACATAACGATTTGGAGAGCTTTATTGTATTTTCTTCACACCTACAAATGTTTTTATCCAGTGTGGAGAAAAAGCTGCTTCGGATTACTACTACTGAAAATTCTAGGGAAAGACCTTCCATTGAGCATTCAAGATTCCCACTGACCTATAGGGCTGAACAGGTACTTATGGACCCTCATCCTCCTCTCCCTTCAAGGGAAGAAAGCAAAGGACTTAATGATAATGAATTGTCTATCCCATATGGCATCTGTTTAGTCTCTCAACGACCTAACCCTAATAATGAAATGGTCAAGCCACCTCAGGCGATTCTGGATAAATCACCTTATTTCAACAGAGGCCATAAACCTGTTTGTAAAGACACACATCACTCTACTTTGGACTCTAAACCTCCTCCTAGCTTTCAGCCTCCATTCCATGTTGATGAGTGGAATAAAACATCTGATGACAATCAAAACCCTTGCCCTATCAGTAAAGGTACACATAATTTGCCTTTAAGCTCTCAAGCTCCTTTCGCTGTTAATAGCAGGAATAAAACATCTGATGGCAATCAAAGCCCTTGCTCAGTAAATAAATCCACACGACATTCATCTGTAGGAAATCAAATCCCTCTCCCTATTAATGGAAGTGCACTACCTTATGAGAATGAAAGCCCTCGCCCTATGGATCTTGCTACATATCTTTCATCCTTTGGTGCTCAACCTCCAGTCCATATGTCCATAGAGAATAATCCTAAAACACTTGAGATGGATCAAGGCACTCTCTTTGCCAATAAAGGGACACATCAGAGACACTCCTTCTCACAGGCATTGAGTAGCCAAATTTGGAAATGGAAGAATGCTACCGAGGAGGAAGGAGTCCGAAGAAATTTAAGACGATGGTTTAATCGTCTGTCTCTGAGGTATTGAAGTTGCGAGGAGTATTACAATCTTTTTATCTTTCAGGTACATTTGTTTCTAGGATGACAGGATTTGTAAGTTTCAAATCAGACCGGGTACTACTTACTGATCAGTCCTGAAATATTTGTATGTGCTTTTATTTACTCAGAGATTCATTTATTTGATAAGCAATATAACAGTGGAATTGGATTATTGCTTGTAGTGAAGACTATCAAAGCAATTGTACTGAATTTAAGAACTGTAAGACTTGAGAAGTAAACTAAATTTTCCATTTGCGTAAAAAACAGAAAAGAAAAGAAAAGAGTAATAGTTGAGGGATTCTGTTAATCTGCATTTTTACCTTGATTAAACTGCATAATCTTTGTATATAACAGAACTATGTATTGAAATGGACATTTCCTATTAATGCTCCTCATTTTTCTTTTTTAACAGAGTCTTTGACTTGCATATTTTTTTGTTAGCGATCCAAAGCTCTCATATACATTTTGGTATAGTTTTACATACTTTCTGAAAATTAATTGAAATAAATTCAAGAGGACCGGTTAATACAGAAATTTACAAGAAAATACTGTACTCAAATGGATATTTAGAAGATATTTGTACTTTTGCATGTGTTAAATGTATTGAAGTTCTAGGGGACAAGGTCTCAAAGTGGAGTAGGGTTCAATGGTGGGGATAGAAGTAGTCTTCAGTGGGTCCCATAGTAGAGCATCTTAATATCCAATTGAAAAACATTTTTTATCCATAAAATACACAAATTGACAAATCATGTGATGCCACATCAGTGCACCAATAAAACATGACTTAGTGCACCACTATTGGTCTCACTATTTTTTTTTGGCCCTTTTTGGATACCTCAACCAAAAACATGTTGATGTGGCATCATGTTTGATGATGTGAACCTAAAACAAAACATAGAAGCACATGAGTTGCCAAATAAACTGCTGTACAAAATTGAGATTGATTTGAAATTTTCATATAAGATTTTGAAAAACTCGAAGTTAGGGTGCTCCACTATGGATCCCTCTCCCCTAATGATACCAATTGGCACAATCCTTATGAATTAAAGCATTTCTTTTTGCTTGCTTATTATTTATATTTATACAGAGAATTTGAAATTGAAAAATTATATATCTGATTAGAAAAAACTATCTAGAAGATCATCTTCAAACTTGTGGGTTGGTAGGATGAGAAAGATCTCTTGACTTCGAGGTATTTCAAAACCTTATGATACTGGGGGATTTGTTATGTGGTTATTATGTATTGAGAACTAGGGGAGAATATTAGTTTTTCTTTTATAAATTTATGTTCTCGCTTTAGTGTGATTGAGTTTTCTTTCTTACTAATTTTCGTTTCTAGTGACTTCCTTTCTTTTTAAGAGTTTTCTCATTTACCACCTTTACTTTTGTCTTCAAAGCAAATTGAGTCTCTTAATATTGTTTTTTCTTTGTTTGTTGTTATTATTATTATTTTGGTTATAAATTTAAGTTTTACAATGAGCTAAAGGTATTGATATTTGTATAGATGATTTTTTATACATGTTCATTATGTTTGTTAGTGTGAGAATTATATTTTAATAAATTATTTTTTTAATATTGTTTTAAAGTAGTCACTCATTATGTTGGCTAATAATGTCTGGAAATTTTATGATATTAAGCTCATTAAGGTGGTGATCTTTATTAAAGGATTATTTTATGTTTTCTTTCAAACATTTCAACATATGCCTATTGTTTTTAATTGATCTAATTGAGTTCTTGCAAAGCACCCTTTTATTGTTGTCTCATTAGACTTATAATATTAAAGTTTCCTAGTAGGCTTTACTCAAGGTCAGCATTTGAGTTGAGAATCCAGATTTCTCAATGCCTCTCTAGGATTTCATGGATAAAATCATCCTACCTCTAGGGTTCCTTGTATGTCACGAGTTAAAGATATTTTATTCTTCTGAACTCTATCAATGTGTTTGTATTGAGGTAGTGAAGACCACATGTAGCAGCTATTATTTTTTCTATCCACTATTCTTGCATATTATTATCATACATAGAGTGTGGACCAAATAAAAATTTATGATATTTATCATCCATCTACATTTAGTTTCTCCTCTCTCTCCATGTTCATTATTTTCATCATTTTCACTTCATTTCATTCACATTTTCTAATAACCAATGTCAAGAAAAATATTTTTAAAAATGGTTCAAGCCTTCTAATGATGTGTCAAAGAAGTATGAGAGGTTGTTATTTTATTGATGTATTTTGTACTCATTGTCTATATAGTGCATTAAGGATTAACATACTAAATTTCTAATCAATTTTGATTATTATTTAGAATTTTTTGGCATGACAAATGTACTTCTTGGTGAATGTTACTATTTTTTTTTTAAATTGGAGAATTAAAACCTCCTTATAAGTACTTTAACCACTTATCTCTACATATACATATACATATGCATTCTAATGGTGAGGCATATGTACTTGGAGCCTCAAGCCAATGGGATGCACTTAAATCATTCTTACATGAATCTAACCATTCAAAGACATTACATATAGTTCTATATAAATAGCCACTACTAAAAATAAAATTTTGTGAATAAAATAAACCTTATGTGGATGACAAAAAATTCCTAAACACAATAATAAAAATCAATGGTAATTCATATCTGAGCCACACTTTATGTAATTATTAGCTAAGAGATTAACAATGTAATTTAACTCACCATCTATTATGAGAATAATGGATTGTGAGGATTTAAATAAAAAAAATGGTTTAAGTGTATGCATTTAAATCAAAGGAGAAGAAAAGAAAAAACTTGAATACACAAAACTAAAAATCAAATTTAATTATTAATCTAACAATCCCAGTACAAGCCTAAATACAAGTGTTGATTTACTCTTTTAGATGTAGATGTATCTCAATAAAATAACAATTTGATTCAATTGATAATAGAGTTGATTTGCATAAGGCATGAATGATTATCAGAATGGTGAAGGAATGGTTCTATTTATAGACTTTCAGAGGAAAAACTAGATGAAAGATGAGGATGAGATCAAGGATTTAAGTTATTTGAACTATTTATGGAGTCAACTAAATTGTTAAATGGAAATTTGTCATTTTTAACTATTGAGGAGATAATAATGAATTATTTGATTCATTAATTGGATAAATAAGAGGATCAAGTTTCTATTTTGAGATGGATTTGGTTGATAGATGAAGAAGTTTCTAAAATACGTGATGGAGTTTACTAATGAGAAAAGAGGAATTAATGGGCTTGAAGGTGGAGTTAACTGATGAGATGGAAGAGGAAATTTTATTTAAAAAATAGAAATCAATTATCATTTAATTAAATAATAAAATATTGTTTAATTAAATGAATAAATAGATAAATAATTATTAATTAATGATGTGACCATTAATAAAAAATTAATCATTACTATGGAAAATAGATGATATGACAACAATTAAAGTTCAATGATCAAAGAAATAATTTCCTTCTCTACATTTTGCTGATCTTGGAAGCAATGTTTGAAGTGGCATTATTCAAAGAAAAGAAAAGTAGTCAAGAAGAAACATTAGAGAAGATAAAGATGATAATGGCATGCCCTAGTGAAGTAATAAATTGAAAATTTAAAAAGAGAGATGATCGATGACCACTTGAGAGGTTATTCATGAAAAAGATACATGGGTGAGCTCTCAAAAGGAGAGTTTAGATAATGTCAAATGGAAGATGAAAAATGATGAAATAAAAATATTACAATATGGATGTAAGAAACATGGCTATGGATGAAATTATGACGGTGTGTTATGCAAAATTTGATTTTAGAAACCTTTATTTAATATAGCAATTGATTGTATGCACTAAGGCATAAAATAGGAAGGTGACAATGTATCTAATTAATGGATTGAATCTCATGCAAACAACAACAAAAGGATTCTCTAGCACTCAAAATTCATCTAAAACTCTTTTTTAGGTCTATGATGATACAACCAATAGACATAACTTATTCCCTACTATAGTGCAGGAAAATGTATACATTTAGAATTTCACACCATGTTTGGGTCCCTTAATTAATTGGACTTAATTAAGCTTCTAATTTTCCAAATTATGCATTCTAAAGCCTTATCTTTTTTTTTTCTAAAAGGGGAACAAATATTTAATTAATGCAATTAATATTTTAATCATTGTGAAATGAATGTGTCTTGGGCTTTATGGCCAGAACCCATTCTCCCAAGGGCGAATGGATCCTCCTTAAGTGTTGGGTCTTAAATTTTAATATGTTTTTGGCAGAATTTTGGTGATTCAAATTTGATATGCAATTGTCAGGTTTTGGAATCTATTTTTTGGGAAATTAGATAAAAAAATTATAAATACATAGTTATTTTATCAATTCAAACTAAACAACCATAATTCAAATTTCATAAGAGCAAATATTATTATCAAGAGCATTCAAGAGTAGGTTTTTCAATCATTTGTTGTAGAAAATCAAAATCTTATCATCATGGTCAATTTTATGTGTGTTCATGTCATCTTGTGAAGGCTAATATGAATTGTTGATCCTAAAGCATCCAAGAGTTCAAGTATCAAATAAATCAAGCAAAACAAGATCAAGCTCTTTGGAGTGATGCATTTGACTTCAGTCCTCTAAGGGAAGCCATTAAAAATTTGGTGAGTTGTAGCAAGAAATTTTTCATTCATCATTCTTTCCATTTATCAATTTTCATTATATTTCTATCAAGTTTTAATTACCAAACATGTGGTTTGATTAAGGAAAAATTCCATTCAAACAAAAAAAAAATACTCTTTTGTATATGTGTACGTTTCAAGTTGAAGAAGGACCGAAAAGATCTTAAGGAGAAATTTTGCATTATTGTAAAAGTTGTCATCATTGTTGTCAAGCCATAAAAACTCAATTGTAAATTTTATTTTTGACTTTTCAATAGTGGGACCTATATCAAATAGAAGTCAAGATCCAACTTTAGAGGACTATCAAAACTTATTTTGGACACCTTATCTAGGACCCATTCGCCTTAGGGTGAACTTGTCCTTCAATATTGCTCAAAACAAAAAAATTATGCCAAATCCATGTTTCCAAACCCTTCTCAGATCTTACAAACTGCCAATTTGATTTTTATAGCTTCAAGAAATTGTATTTTGTCATCTAGGTCTCATTATTTCATTAGTTTACTTGCATAAACTCATTTCTATTTAATTCCAATCCCCCTCATTGACATAAGGAACCCGATATCCAAAGTAGGGATTGGCTCAACTTAGGGTTGAAATTAAATCTCTACACTTTGTGACCTCTTTGTTCCCAATGAAATAAGGAAAGAGGGTACACCTTTTGTTCTTGAGTTTTTTGTATGAAGGACCTAGGACATCAGCCCCTTTTTCCCACCATTTATTTTGGTTAACCTGACATTGTGCATCATACCTTTTCTGATTTTAGACATCATTGAAACCCTAGATCTAGGTTTTGCATCATCTTGTTTTATATCGAAGGTTTCATTTTGGGTTACATATTATAAATTTGCATCATCTAAATTCATAAAAACCAGAAAAAAATGCATACATTCTACATATTAGATTTCACTTTAGTCTGTTTCAGTCATTTAGATCAAAATTACACCAAAAAATACATTCAAAAAATTGTCATTATGTTCATACATTTTCATTCAATTTACATTTCTATTTCATCTCATTTTATCAAAATATCAGTAAAGTATTTGTTTGCAATTGGGAAGAGTGATTTTAACTATCAAATAAAATATTTAGAATTTAATTTTTCAGGCACCTATCCAAGGACACATTCACCCTAGGGAAAACATGTTCTTATACAAGTCATTTTTTGACATTATGCACATCTATTAATGTTTGTTTGATTCACTTTCATGTACCATCAGATCTCTATTTCATTTTTCAAAAATTATTGTTTTTTTGTAATTGTTTACATTTAGTTCAATTTGTTCAAAAGAAAGTGCATTGTTTAAAATAATCATTTTTAGTTTTTTGCATTTAGAATCAATAAATTATCATTTTCACATCTAAACATTGTAAATATATTCTTCAATTCTTGTATTGTGCTTCCTAGTTCTAAGTGTTAATACTATCTTTATTTGTTTTTTTTATCCATTTTGGGTTCACTTTCGGTTTGGTGAAACTTGTATGAGTATTACAACCTAGTGTCCTATTACCAATACTCCAGTGGTATGTAGTTTGAGACTCAAGGCATCTTGTGATGGTAAACTCATCGTGGATCTTCGGTTTTACAACTCTTTCACTCATAGTGTTAACACTAGTCAAACCATGTTGGAATCCATCCTTGAAATCACATGTCCTATGACCTCCAATTCTACTAATGTTGAAACCATTATTGCTCATTTCCCTCAAGAGAAACTTTAAAAAATGGATAATGTCTTGGAAAAAATTCAAGATTTTGTGAGCACAGATTATGTTTTTTTTACTACGATTCCTATTATAGATAACATGAGAAGAATTATTGACAATGAACATGAAATAGAGATTATGTGTAGCCTAGTTCACATTATTGATAATTATGTTCCTATAGTGGCTATTTGTGCTCAAACTTTGGGTTACAATCAAAGTCGAGGAGGAAATAAAATTCATCCCCCTAAAACTATAACCTCTATTCCTACATACACTCATTCAATTTTCACTACAATAATGAAACAAACAAGAAATATCACTCCAACTTTGGGTATTTCCACTAGGAGTACTTTTAGATTTTTGAATTCAAACATCATATCTCAGAATCGCCCAGCTCTCACAAACTTGGAATTCACTTGTCCTCCCAACACATATACATATCCACCATATCCCCCTCCATCTCATAACACAGCCAATGATCCCATCATAAACCAACTTTTGCAAAATGGCACATCCCTCCAACAACAACTAGTAACATTGAACCAAAATCAAAATGGCCAATCCTCACACTATGTCAAAACCAACCCATTATCATTAGAGATATTAAGAACACAAATTCCACAAGGTATAAAGATTCCTAGATTTGAGAAATATGGTGGTAAAGGAGATCATAGCAACCATGTCTCAGCATACACAGCCTTATGCAGTGACTTGATTTTTGAAGATAAACTCTTAGCTAAACTTTTTCCTAGATCCTTGAAAGATATTGCCTTGGAATGGTTTTATTCCTTACCAAATAACTAAATCAACTCATTCAATGAGATTTTTCATGTCTTTCCAAACCATTTCCAACTATACATTGGCCCTAAGATGGCTCTACCTAATCTCATGCAATGTAAACAAAACGTAGATGAAAAATTCACTGGTTTTATAACATGTTATCAAATTCTTTACTCCCAAATCAACATTAAGCTTCCCGATGTCAATATTCAAAGGATTTTCATTGAAAAATTACAAACAAATATTCAAAACAAGCTTGGGATGATGGAATTTCCCTCCTTTACACACTTCTGTGTAGCTCTCTATGATTATCAAAACTCACTTAGTCAACATATAGAAAAATAGCTTCAACTCGTCCTAAAGAATCTAAAACCATGCATCATAACAATTTTAAACCATACAATAAACCAAACAAGACCTTTATATAGATAAATCAACCTCAAGCAACCCATCATGTTGAAACTAAAGTGGCTGCCATAAAAACAATTCAATATCAATTGAGAAAAAGGAATGGGCAATTGACTCTGCAACTCATACTCTCCACTCAATCATGTTACAAATCTTGGGAAAAATCATTATCATCTTACCTCCCATTAGACCTCTTGATACGACTAAGCCTTTACCTATAAATAATAATCCAAATTATTTTTATCAATTTCATCGATAAAATGGGCATGATATAGAATGGTGTATACATCTTAAACATATAATGCAAGACCTCATTGATTCTAATCATATGTAGTTGGGAAGTGTTAATGATCAAGGAAATAAATGTTTTTCCCAACCCAATCAAAATTTACAAATATTTAACAATCCAATGCCAAACCATAACTTATTTGTAAAAACTAGTGATACCAAGAATCATGTGTTGAATGTTGATAACATACAAAACATAACTGATGGTAACAAGAGTGGTAATGAGGATGATCTACATACCATGATTAGATTTATTGATGTACAACCTCATAAGGGCCAAACAAACTTGTCTATGGAAATTTATTTCTCACATTATGATATACTTAAACATGCACCTAATGGTCCTCTTTACATACCTGGAAGAATCAATGGCAAGCCTAAAAATTGGGATATTCATTGATCTCATGTGTGGAGAGAGTGTGATCACTGAGAAATTCTTATTTGTGCATGAAATTTACCAAGATTCTTATGAGAATTCAAAAGAATGGATCAAAACACATGATGGTTTTGCTTTCCCTACAATAGGTTTGATCACTCTCCCATTAAGAGTTGGACCAAAACAATTAGATGTTTGTTCTCCATCATCCCAAAGTCGAATCGATTCCATGTGAAGTTAGGTTATCCATGGCTATGCTCCATGGATTTCGTCCCGTTATTTATCTTCATCATTCCTACACTCATCCCATATATCATCAATCATATGAACATGAGTATAGCTTCTTTTAAGCTTACCCTCCATTCCTAAGTAATCAAATTCATTCCCTCTCTTATAATTTTTTATGGTCACTCATTGTATCTTAGTTTCCATGTCTTTGGCTCATGAAGTTGTGGTTATGGAATACCTGGGTAAAAGCACAAATTTGTGTCACACTTTATAAAGGAAACGACCAATGCTGATCCAACTTTTAAACTTGAATCACTAAAAAGTAGCATATATGTTTTGAATTTTTAAATGATGTAAACTAGTAAAATATGTATTTTTTAGTATATTTTATGTTTGTATTTTTTATAAGAAATTAAAAAATTATTTTAAACTAGTTTTTCATAAATTAACACTATAATTTAGTTGCTGATAAAATGCTGAAAAATGAAGTTGCACGGGACGTCAAACTTTTTATAGTAAATTTTATTTTTTTTCTTTCAATTTTTTTGTGTGTATTTATAACTTGAAACTTTAGTGCATGGATATATTTTTTTCCAATTTTGATAAATATATATTTGTATATAAATATTAAAATGTGTGAATAAAAAATAACTGTTTCCATCGGACGTCAACATTCATATTAAATATTTATCTAAAATGGAAAAAAAATTATACCATCTTGAAATAGATTCTTTTATCTAGTGCATCATATTTTTTTCAATTTTTTTTTTAATAAGTTTTAGTATTTTTCCTTGGCATGGTAATCAACCTAATATTTTTTGCTGATAACCTACTTTTAGTATAAATAAAAATAAAAATAATAATAATAATTAAACTATTAAAATAAATATATTTTTGAAAACTACACTTATGGATCTACAAAAGGGTATTTTTACATTTAAAAAAAAATGTTATTTACATGAGGAGGAGTTATTAAAACTTCAAGTTTTTCAAATATTTTTTTTTTTGGTAAATTGGACTCAAAGTGGTGCTCCATATATTTTTAGCCAACAATTTTAGTTGAATAAATTGTGGAAGTATCTAACTTAGATAGAATGAATCTTACTAGGTCATATGTTTGATCAAAATTGATTTTTATTTAGAAATACTTAAATTCAGTTGTGCTGATATGTTGGCTAAAAGTGTGACACAACTTTGTGCTTTTACCCACCTACCAATGGTTAGTGGAATCTTGAAACTAGCTTTATGGAATTTTCTTTCCTGTTATGCACAACCATAAGCTACCTACATAACTCCATCAATAAACTTTTGTCACTTGGATACCTCAATAGCATGTATGAATATCCATCAAAACAACCAACCCTGATGTAGGTGAAAGTGGGAAATTGCAAAAATATACGACCAAAATTTCTCACTAATTCCCAAGTTTCATCTAAAACCCTTTTATTTTCAAGCTCTTTTTCAAACATGCAAATTTAAAAATGAAAGAAGGAATCATTTACTCATTTGAAATTCTTGATTCTTTGTTTCAAAGTTATACATGAATAGTATTCATACACCATAATCTTTATTCTATCACCTTTTGAGGATAAGCCAGGAAAATGCCTCATGGATGCAATAATATACACCAGATATGAAGTCCTATAAAACCTCAAAGAAGTTGAAACTTTGGAGAGTTTCTCACAAGTTGAATCACTAATTTTCATTCCCCAAAAGATCTTCTAATTACCCTTCCTTACGTTATACATATATATATACATCCATTCTTGAAAAGTATTAGATGTTGGAAGTCCTTTAACTCAGATAAGAAGAGTTGTTATATCACCAACCTCTTCGATGAAATCACTTCAGAATATGGTCTTTGTCTACCTTGCAATTTTAGGCCTAGAAGTTTTGATCTATCAAGTGTTGATTTTTTTCTTACACTTGGGTATGTGCAGGATCATCATGGAAAAAACAGGTCCTTAAGTGGCAATGAAAATTCAGAAAATCAAAGGTGGGCAGCTTGACATAAAAATTTGAATAAGTTATCTATATTATTTCAAAAATATGTAAGAATAGAATCTATGGCAAATTGAATGTAGTTTCTAAACTACTAGGTTAATTTTTGTAAAAAAAAAAAAATATTTGGTGAAAATTTGAAATTTCAGTGTAGTAGTACTAACAAGGAAAAAATAAAAAGTAGGTGTCTTTCTGACCACCCTAACAATAATAAAATCATAATATTTTTTGATAAAATTTTATATATAAGTAGAGGACTCATGTCCAGATGTGATGCATATTTTTTTGTAATTTTTTTTCAAATAAATAATTAATTATGAATTTTTTATTACAACTTTTTAAAAATATAAAAACTCGTATGTCTGACCACCTTAACTTGGTCAAAACTTAATGGAATTCATTTTTTTTTTTAATCCTATAGTATGTGAAGCATAGAATGTGACGCATGTTTTGGATTCAAAAAATGTGATACCATTTGAAAGCTATAGATGTTTTTCTATCAGACTATCAATCAAGACTTTAGTCATAATTCTAATAAAAAATAAATAATAATTATTTATTAGATTCTAAAGAAAATATAATTTATACTGGTAGAAACCTGAGAATCTCCTTTACAAACCCTTTTCATTTTATCAATTTTAGGTAAAATAAAAATTGTCAGCCACATGGGCGAAGTCTGGAAAAACAAGGTAAGTTGTTAAACACGTTTTACGTGTTGACTTTTA